>VZRL01005376.1:697400-764473 GCA_013397895.1 Origma solitaria | reverse complement strand
CCCTCGGCGAGGGCCTGGCCCGGGGCACGGTGACCCCCGATCGCCATCCCCTGCCCCCTGCAGCCGCGCCGAGGCAGCCGCAGGGCCGGGCCGCCCCGGGCACACCGCCGCGGCTCGGAACCTGCGCGGGTCCTCACGGCAGCGCAGCGGCCGCAGGACGGGCATGGGCGCTGGCTCCCGCCACCATCGATGCCAAAAGGCCGCAAACTTGCGCTGCAGGCAGCGATGCAGGTAGCTCACATGCAGCATTGCAACCCCAGCCTGCCAGCGCAGGGAAGAGACAACTCACTCGTGTGTCAGCGCACCCACTGCCTTTAGAGGCAATCTCATCACAGTCCTGGCCCGGATCAGTGTGCATGGCACGTCCAGCGCTGTCACACACACGGCAAGATAGTTGTCAAGTCGTGTAAGTTCAGCCACCTGCGACATTCACCCTCCAGACTGCAAAGGCTGCTGCAGAAGCTGACTGAACACTCAGCAAGCATCAGCCTCTTCCCCGGGCGTGTTCAGCGTGACAACTCTGCTGCTACCTCTACCCAATTAGAGCTCATGCAACCACACACTGCAGGTGGAAATACAAACATTCCCAGAGTTCAGAGAAATTCTGAGAGATTAAATATTCCTACACCTGAAGCTCCAATGCGATCTCAGATGCTCACAGCCTCCCCAGTTCCTACAGGTATGGCATTACGCCCCTTTTCAGAGTTGCAGTCCAGATTTACTCCTCCATGCAGTATTTACCAAGGTTTGTGAACTTCAAGTATCTTTGAAACTGTCTTGATCCACACCTCATGGTGTTCAGGTAAATATCAAAATTAATACTTGCTACTGGAAAGGACTGACACAAGACTGACATAAACTCAAGCCTCACTTCTAAGACATCTCAGCGGGCACACGGTTCAGTGTTGTGTATCTCATGTCGAAAAGGGCAGCCAGCTGAAGGGGGCGGGGGGGAAGAAAAGAGAACAGGAACTCTGAGAGCTCTAGAAAACTGTTCCAGGGAGGAGAACTGAAATAAATGGCATTTAACCTAGAGAGAAGGCAGAGGGGAAACATAATAGCATTCTTCAAGAACTGTAAGAGGTTACTGGGAAGCAAAAGGAATTAACTGTCCTGCATATACATTAGACAACTAAAAGAGGTGAGTAAGCTTCAATTCCATCCCCAAGTAACTGCTTTAGATACTAGGAAAAGCTAGGCTAGCTTGCTGCTGGCAGAGATTTCTTTGGGAGAGCACAGCATTTTGGGAACACGTGCACAGGGGTTGCTGAAACAAATGACTGAAGACAGCTGCCCAGACAGTAAACAGCCTCTGTTTACTGCGATTGCTTCTTGGGCTTCAGGACACAGGCTGAAATCGAAAGGGTAACTGACATCTTTCCATAGTCACACAAGAGATGGCTGGGAAACAGCAATTCTGGATTGACTGTCCAAGATGTGCTGTTTCCTACACTTCAATACAAAACCTTTTTGCAGACAAGCACATATAAAGCTACAGTTCCCATGACAGTGCTTGATACAGAAGCTTAAAAAACAATCTTGTGGGCTAGAATTAAACACTTCACTCTAGCAAAATTGGTTGTGACCATCTGAAAATATTAGTGTATTCACAAGTTCACAATGGTTTAGCTGTACAGGAACGTCCAGGAGAGCTAAGGCATATCAGTGACAGAGTACATTGGCACACTGGATCCTTATGCAGAGAAAGCAAGCCCAGTCAAATGCAAATCAAACCAAGTTCAGATCACAGAGAGCTTTGGACGTGAACAAGAAACCCCACTTGAGAATAAATATGCACTTTAAATGAAAACATATTGATCCTAATTGCTTTACTCTAACTTCTCTGGATGTCCTCCTGATGACAAATCCCCTGTTTTAATTAAACCCGTTCTTAATATGAATATGCCTGTCAAGTGCATACCATAATTTTGAGAGGGCAACCTTGCTGGCAAGGGACAGAACCAGAAAAACCAGCCACAGAAGCACAAGGTTAGAGGAAAGAGTCTCTCCTCCGTGTCTCCTTTGCCCCTGGTTTCATAACAAGCAATGCAGCTCTGTTCAACTCTAGGTTTCTGCTCATTTGGCCTACAGTATTTTGGCAACTGCCATTTGGCTTAGATTTCAGATCACTGGTTAATCTTCTCATTTCTTCCCTTCAGAAACCCTTCCTACATGGCCTTCCAAGGCCTAGTGAATTGTAACAGTGCCATTACTGCACCGTTCATAACTAGACTTTCATCCCACCCATCACCAGAATTTTTAAATCCTCACTTTAAAATAGGAAATGAAGTAAAACATTGAATAATTCCTATAAACCACTTCTTCCCCCAGCCTCTAGGGTTTAAGAATCCAAAGGATAAAGGTACTCATGTAGCATGACCAGGGATGAAAGCAGCACCTAGTTAAAAATTTACCTGATTTTTGGCATGCCATGGTTGCAGGATGTGCAGCTCTGGGTCACTTGCAGCTGTACCAGTGAACAGATGATCTAGGAACGTTCTCTACTTCACAGACAGTGCACCAGCAGCAGCTCCTGAAGGTACAGAGAGGAAAATCAGAGGGTATTCATACGGCCATCTTGGAAGGGATCCTTCCCAGCAAGGAATGCAGCTGGTGCTGAACACGCTAAATCTGATCAAAAGGGATTATCACCTTGGTTAAACAGGGGGCATGTTTGGGGGGTTTTGGTTGGGTTTTTTTTTGTTTGTTTGATTGTTTGATCTTAAAGAAGGTCCAGATTCTGCAACAGAGGAAAACCTCAAAACATAACCCAATTCTAAATATTTGATCAACTACTGTCCTTTAAAGTGTGGTCCAGACTGGGGAACATCCTTTTGTATTTTTGCAGTCCTTACACAATCGGCATGGGAGGACAGAGTCTGGAATGAAAGGGTAAGGCTAATCTGTGCAAAGTCCATTGTCATCTTAGGTGTTTTGTTAACTTGCTTATGGAAAATGTCCATTAATGATTGAAGGGGGAACAAGGTGAGGAGAACAAACAGTAGTTTGACTAGAGTTTAATTTAAGCAGACATATTAAATATTGATGCACTTACAGAGTCTAAAGGACACACATTTGTCTTCAGCAGCCTTAGAAGGCAGCACTTCTGTAGTTACAAATTAACCCTTCATTCGAGAGGTGAGAAGCATGAGGCTTGTCAAGTGCTATTTGACCACATTAAGCAGGGTCACTACACCTTCTCTCAAATTTGTGTGAAAGGGAACAAGACTGCTCAAGCTGCAAAGAACACAGATTTCCTAGGAGATGCCAACAAAGTACCACAAACCTCCCTGGTGTCATCACAGCTATGCTGACAGGGAACATTGCTTACTTTGTCCGGGGAGATGCAGATTTAGTGGCAGAATTGTCCCTTCCACAGTCTGGCTGCCACTGATAATATGAAATCCAAGGTTTCCATGCCACCTTCTTCTGAAGAGGTCCCACAACACAGGCAAGGCCTGAAGTCTGTGTTGAGATGAACTGTGTCACCAGTGTCACCACCATCTGACAAACTTCAGCTGCACACAACAGAAATGGAGAGGAACTTTTGACAGGAGCAGATAGTGACAAGACAGGGGGAAATGGCTTTAAACTGAAAGAGGGCAGGTGTGGATCACATATTAGGAAAAAAGTCTTTACTGTGAGGGTGGTGAGCACTGGCACAGGTCGCCCAGAGAAGGTGTGGATGCCCCATCCCTGGAAGCGTTCAAGGCCAGTCTGGATGGAGCTCTGAGCAATCTGCTCTAGTAGAAGGTGAAACTAGATGATCCACAAGGTCCCTTCCAATCCAAACCATTCTGTGATTCAAATTCTGCTTTGTAAATCAGTTTTCCATGTACTCTTCAAGACTACATATGTGCAAAATAAACATCACACGCAAACCTTCTGCAAAGCTTGTAACAAAAGAAAAGCAGCAGTCACCCAGGTTTAAAAAACTGTAGTCTATCATATCTTCTTTTTTTGTTGCTTTACTTTTACATGACTGAATGGGTGAAGAGTTTCTAGGTTCTTACACTACCCATATAGGTAATGAGAACATTACCTATATGTCCTCATGAGGGTATTACCAAATAAAGGAAAAGTTATCTAATCAAAGTAATTTTAACTTGCTTCTCACTTCAAGGGCCTTGCTATGCAACACAATCAACTAATGCAGCTGCAAGGAGTGGGTTTTTTGAAGATGTCAGAAGCACACTTTCTTAGTAAGAGTTTGTTGTAACAAACTAGGGAACTGTGACAATTTTTATATAACAGAATCTTCTGAATCTGTCACATATACTTGCATTCTCTAAACTGATAAAGGAGCTATTTGGATTTGGTAAATAATGAAGTTTTCCATATACAACATTAAGGAAAATCACAATATCTTAAGGCTATTTTAAAAATCAAATACACTTTAACTAAAATACAAAAGTGCACACGTAATGACAACCTAAGTGCTGACAGCATGAATAACATCTGTTAAGATTGTAAAATGGTAATAAAATTAGCCCTTTATCTGTAAGTGAATGAATTTATCAGTTCTATTTTCTTGCAGGAAATATCTAGTAGTACATTTTTCTTATGGCATAGGTCCCTCATGACCTTCAGGTTTGCCATAAATTCACAAAGATCAATGCCAGTGCAAACCACAAATGCTATTTTTACCCAATCAAATTTTCTATTGTCCAGCCTCATCTTCCCTTTCCTGATCCTGTTACATGCCCCTCACAGTAAAGCTATTCCCCAGTTAAGATGGTGCACTATCACACTGGGAGAGATCAGAATGCACTCACTATCTTAGGAAAAAGATTCCATCTTCTTTAGAGATCAGAAGATTCCTTACAGAGGAAGGCAAGAGTCACGGCCACCTCATAGAGCAGCAAATATTGTATATATGAGTATGTATGGCTACATTAGAGAAGCAGGTGACAGTGAAAATACCAGCATATTTTAAAAAATCACAATAAATAAACAAATAAATAAATAAATAAATCACATTTTCAGAAAATAACTCAGTAACATCTCTTTCCCTTTTCCCCCAACACACCCCTTTCTGAACTACTGTATTTAGGGCACATAAAGTGCTTGTTTAACTAGAGGCAGGCAGACTGGTTTATGCTATCTCTGCTTTTTTGTTCTTAATCCAGAATATCAAATCTCTTTTCTGCATTCTATTTTGTATTAGTTTCATGCTTTAATGGGCTAGAATAACCACCTTTATGGAAGAATATGGTTTAATATATTTTCACTTTCAGCAGTGGATGGACAGAAAATAGAGAACCGAAAAGCACTGTGATCTAGAACAAGGCAAATACCAGAATGTCCCACAATATGAATTCCAGGGTGAAGGTTGCAGTAATCGGAGCTGTGGCAGAGGGCACAGGGAGGTGGCTGAAAAGCATTAAAGAACATCCTATAAGAAAATAATGACTCATTTGTTTTACACAGAATTATCTCCAGCTTCTGCCTTTTGAGCACATGACAAGGAGGGGCTGTACCAAACACACTACACACACTGGTTCTCCAGTGGGACTCAGAACATTCACTACTGGGACACTCAAATGCTCCAGAAAACCCTCAGTTCTCCCCCTCTGGGTAGCTTCTAGTCTCTGTAAAAACTATGCAAAAAAGGCTTTGACATCTTTTTGCTCTGGAGCTGAAGTCACCTGTTTGGCCCATGTTTGCAATCTCAACAAATTAAAGGCAAGTATTTCCGTCAAGGTGGTCACCAGGGCAGAGCATGAATCCTGGAGACAGCTCCCCAGAAGCAGTGTTTGCTTTTTACCTGCTGACAATTCATCTACTTCTTGCCAACAGAGGGTACTGAAGTTTAATGGCACACATTTACCAGGGCAGGAAGCAGCATAATGCATTCCTGGGAGACTCTGCAGAGTACAGACATACTCTTTTCATCTTGCTTGAGCACTAAGTTCATTTAATAGACTCGAGTTAGCTTTCCCCGCTCTTACTTAACTGTATTAAAATATCAAGGAAGGCATTTATTTTCCATGAATTAAATGGAGAGGATAATAGCAGCAGTATGAAACAGCCAGAACCCTAAACTCATCTCACTGCTATCTCATTTCAATGCAAATGCCGTCAATTCTTTCTGTATAATGCAGTCATGCCAGTTCAGATGTAGCATTATTCCTAATGCTGCCCTTGGCCTAGTGTTGGATCCTCACAGGCTGAGACCACAACCCCAAATTACACTCTGCTTTTCTGGTTATGTTCATGCATTGACCTGTCAGCAATGCAGCACGTGCTAAAATAGTTCACAATTAATCATTCCAAATGTCTGTAAAGAACTCTAAAAAACACACATCTTTTAATTTTGACTGCCAAGACAAACTTGGTGAGTGGAGGGACAAAAGGGAAAGTAAGATTCTGCAATGGGAGAAGGTTATTTTAAGCTTATGTCAAGCTGACACCCAGGGCTTGTCTAAATATAGATTAGTCCACTGTAAACACCCTTAGTCTGCATTTAGTGCAGACACATGCAGTTACTCAGCAATGACAGACAAGCTTTACATCCACACCCAGGCCCACAATAACCCCCAATCATAACCAATTCCTGAAAAAATAGTTTGTAAGTGGGTTCTTGGACCCAAAGAAAAGCAGTAACCAAGAAAAGCTTGCATCCTGCTGTTGGCATCACCCCTTTGACATCTAAGCTCTCAAGATGAGATGCAAGGTCACCAAGAGGCTGCAGCTTTCAGGCCCAGCTCTTTTACTTACCATGGTTTGCAAAGAACAGGCAAGGAGGGGCTGCACAGACATGTTCCTTGAGCCTCTGTAGTGGCTCAGATGTGACAATGCAGGAAACAGCCTGCGCTAGGCAGGTGTGGGTCCTTGTTGTGCCATTCAGAAATCCTGGCTTTCATACCGTGGTTTCCTGCTTGCTCCTGTCCTCCACTTGTTAAAGCTTGCTCTGCCTCTCAATTGTCAATCCTTTTATTCTGCAGCATAAACACTGTGCTGTGCTGTACTCCCTATCTCAAAGTTTGCTAAACTCACTGCATCTGCAACGAGCTTGGACAATTTACCACCAATAAATTAGCTGAAAACCTACTTGCTCTGACAACTACAATGTAAACATATCCAGTGTGTCCTACCACTGCAATGTGATACTCTCTCCAAGTTTATGTGAATCATCTCCCCAGTGACTGTGAAGAGAACTGGAAACCATTGTCTGTTTACTGATTATTGGAGCTTCCTTACCAAAACAGTACAAACACAAAAAACTGTCTTCACCAAAATAACTTGGGAACTCCTCTGTAATTTACTGTAAACCAGACATAAATATTTAACTGTACCTTTGTTAAATTTTATCTGGATTTTGGGCTCTGCTACTTAAAGAGCTTATAGCAAAGATTTCCTGAAGATGCTGCATTTCAGTAGGTTTGCAGCCCAAGCGTCAGTGCTGTGCTCTTGTGCTGACCCAGAGGCAGAGCTGTGCAGGGTCAGCATTTGGGATGGTTCTAAACCTCAGGGTAATAGCTGAACCTAGAGGGGCTTTCAACTCTGACACACAGCCTGCATCAACTGCCTTACGTAACAAGATCTGTCTTTGAAACCCTTGCAATCTACTTCAAAGTGAAGTATTCCAACTTGTCCAGTAATCATTACAGCAAGTAATGGAACAACTAGAAAAATTAGAAAATCAAATGCTCAGTAGATAAATGCGTGTTATGTCCCTGACCTGAAAACAGGACAAGGAAGGCTCCTTATTCTCACATGACACTTCCAATACCACATATCCACACAACAGGTCATGTCCAAGGCCCTGCAGTACTCCTCCATCATTTTGCGAGCATGAGGATTTAGTTTACTTTTGATTGCCATTGTCTGTGGCTTTTTCCCTACTTGAGGAAGACTCAGAACCTCATCACAAATAACACTCCTTATACAACATTGCCATGCTGGAGCATTTTAACAGTTTTACAGAGCATCTGCTGCCGAGCACAAACCAGGCATCAGATCTACCCTTCCAGCAGCAGCCAGAGTCATGTGCGAGCACCATGGTCATTCAGATGAACAGCTCTTTATAACTGCTGTCAGTATGCAGAAACATTAATTCAACAAGGCAGAAAAGGTTTCTTTATAGCATTTGAGCCTTGGACAGTTGGTGTTACCCTTATTTCACAAGGGGTGCTCGTAAGACTTGCTAGAACAACAGGCCAAAAAGATGTATGAGCAAGGCAAGAAGACACCCCTTCTAAGGTTAGAAAGTGCAAAGTGCATCTATTGTGCATTGGTTTCCTGTAACCTACAGAATTCCTGAGCTCAGAAACAGTGGATGAAAAAGTCTGTGCATCACACAACTGAGCAAGACAAATTCAAACAGCAAATTCCTACCAGCATGTTTCAGTCTATGCAATCCCACCTTGGAATCATGGAATCATTAAAGCTGGAAAAGACTTCCACTACTCAGTCCAAGTTTTGAACAAACACCACCGTGTCAACTAAACCACAACACCAAGTGCCACGTCCAGTCGTTTTTTGAGCAATTCCAAGGATGGCAACTCCACCGCACCCCCGGGCAGCCCAGGGTTCCAATGCTTAACCATCCTCTCAGTGAAAAGATTCCTCCTGATATCCAACCTGATCTGCCCTGGCACAGCTTGAGCCTATGTCCTCTCACCCTATTGCTGGTTGCCTGGGAGAAGAGGCTGACCCCCACCTGGATGCAGCCTCCTTTCAGGAAGGTCAGAGCTGTAAGATTTACCCTTAGCCACCTTTTCTCTAGGCTAAATAAAACCCCATGACAGCGAGAGTAGGAGAGAGAGGCTGAGCCACCAGCCCAGTGACTTCAATCTCAGGAAACCCAGTGCTCTGACACACATAAATAGAGCCCCAAGTGACCGATTTAGATGGCATTCAGACAATGTCACTGGAGAACTTGCAAGTGAAGTACATTCTAGTAGGCACAGACAGGTCTGCCTTAGAAATCCTGCAGCATGTTTGTGTCCAGTCCGAACCCATTTGGAGAGTTTCCGGCTAGAGGGGTTGCTTTGATCCTCTTGCCCCTTACTGAACAGTTTTTGTGTTTTGGTTAGAAATTAGCCCAACCACCACATCTAACATACAGAGAGTAAAGCCTCTACCTTGGATCCACAAGGCTTTGGAGAAGTTACTATTGCTAGAGCTGTTTGGCTTTTTTTTCCCAAGCCAACTCATCTAGTAAAGACTAATATTGACCACTTTCAGCAGGAATTCAGGGTGCTTCCTGAAAGGAAGCAGTCCTGCCTTGAACTGTGGGATTGTACAAGTCAAAGCACAACACGAGACTGAAGGCCAAGGCTCAGCAATGGCGTGCAAATTTTGTAGGGTTATGGCTGGGCTTGGAGAGAGCCGTTCAGACTCAGGGATGAGCCTTGCCTCAGAGAATGGTTATTCTTTCATTGATTCATGGGGATTACTTTTAGGTAATGGAAAGTCCCTTAAAAGATGTATAGGATCTGCAAGGATATTAAAAGGATTTGAGAGTCTTTGAGACACAGAAAACTGTTCATTTGACCAAAAAAAAGAACCTTCCTTACTCAGTTATACTTATCTGTGCATATCAGAATTACTTGAAACACAGGAGAAGGTTTGTTTTAAAATATCTCAACACAGGCTGGCAATTTATTTTTAACACACAAAGCTTCTCTATACAGTTAATACTTGTGCAAACTGAACTTGAATTTCCTCCTCCATATTCTTATTGCTATTTTCTCCTCCCCCACCTCCCCATATGGTCATTAAGAGAAGTCACTATAATTTGACCAAGAATCCAATTGGCACAGACTCCATATGCAATAAGATGGCATCTTGAACACCAGGTCAGGGTTTTCATAAGGAAATGCCACTGCTTCAAGTTGCAGAAATGGGTTTTTTTTCTTATTTTATGCACCCACCACTGAGGAGAATAATCTTAGAGGAGATTTACCCTAGTTAACATAGTTGAAGTAAAACAGATTTTAAAAGAAATTGTAAATTTGAATACATCAACAGTGAATTAAAGTTACATTTGCAGAAAATAATTATTTCTCTCAAAGGGAAGTTTTCTTCTTTAGGGTAGGCCACCTTAAGTTTCTACAGTCCAGAGATGGAAAACATCCTTAATGGCTTCCGCTAACCTATCTTTGAAGTCGTGCAGTAATTATGCAACTGCTCTGGAAACAGGAGAGGAGCAGCCAGGAGCCCTGCCTCTGAGCAGAGCACTTGGGAGGGGAAAAACAAACAAAAAACTCTTTGCTGAATCCTTGCTCTTTGTTGAGACTTCCTCCACCTCAGCCTTAGGCCAACTTGGATTGGAAAGCTGTAGCAAGTGTCAGGCTTTCAATGTCTGTTCTATTTTTGGGGATTTGTTGTGGAAGAAGAAAGTGGAGCCTGAGCACCATGTAAGCAACATTAATAGGAGGACCTAACTGCCAGGAAAACAGTTCCCTGCCTCCCGCTGCCCCTGTGGGAATGAGGTTGCTGTGCCTTTCCTTGAACTCTGAGATCTGAGGCTTGGAGGAAGCATTCACTTTAGAAACCACTGTGGCATTTTCCAAAAGGTGTGGATGTCATAACCAATTTCACAGGCCACTCATCCATTTGGAATTTGCAACCAAATTCAATCCTCATTTCTGCACTTCTAAGTCCAAAACAACTTCACTGTAGGTATTTCATCCATGTGAACAAGAAAACAGCTGACCCACAATGTCTAGGTAAGTGCCAATTTCAGTGCTCAACAAATCCAAGTATTTCGAAAAACTTACCAAAGGTTGACTGATGTTGGCTGGATCACATCTTAAGAGATTCCTTGCATTAATAACTTTTAAGTAAGATCAGGTGACAATTCATAAATGCCAGTGGCAGTGCTGTTAAAAAAGAAAATCATTACAAGCTCTTTTTAAAATTTTTTTTCAGAACAGGTACCAAACTTGGAACTTGGAAGAAAGGAAACAGCTGAAAAGCATGAGCAAGTATGGAACTCGTACTGTCAGCAGTAGATGACAATAGAACCTTCTTAAGTTCATTATCATCTGTAAATTACAGGACATTTGTACCATTAAAATTAAAACTGTAAAATGTGGTTCTGCACTGGTAAAGGAAAGATTTTACGACATTGCTAAAATGTAGTATGGACCAAAGAACAAGAGAAGCAAGCAGCAAGCAAATAAAACTGGCAACATGTTAACAAAAAAATCCAAACAACCAAAACCCACCAAAAAACCCTCACCCACCAAAATTAAACACCCAAACTGAATAATGAAGGCAAGAGGATTAAATATATTTTCATGCCAGTATAAACTATACAAGATGTGAATTTTTGTAGCCTGAAAGGCTATTGCAGTCACAACCAGTTCTAACAGTGTATAGTTTATTCAACATTTAATGGCTTGACCTAGTAAATCTTTAGCAAATCTTGATCAGACTTTATTACTATCATGAGGCATCCTGACTCTAATCAATTAAACATTAGTACTTTTGGGGAAAGAAACTGGCTTGCTTTTTCAGCTGTCTTCCAAGAGGTAACCCGGGAAAACAGAAACCTTTTTACGTTTAACAGAAACATGAAACTGTGAAATAGTTTCAGAACTGGGATGATAGTTCTGTAATGACTGAGTAAAGTGAAAGTATTCGGAAAATCCAAGCTATTTAACTGTAGCAAAAGTACTGCAATCTGGCCCCTCTCCTTTTAGAAAACAAGCTGAATTTCCCCCTCATGCTAGGCCATGCAGAGACAAGTGTTCTGCTCGGTGTTATCTTCACCCCTTTTATTCCTCTGGTGCATCCAAACTGTCTTCATGTATTGTCACAATGATTCATTTCATTATTTGAATCAACCAGTAGGATATTAAGGATATTTCTAACTCCATTTGCACATGCATGGAGATTTCTCTAGGGAAAAAAAAAAAAACCTCTAGAAAAAAGTAAGATTATGCTCCAGACAAGTTTAGCAAGGTTATTGCTGTATAGAGAACCATGTGTTCCCAAGAATCTAGGTAAGATTTGGGCTGGAATTACAGTTAACATAAATTTCAATGCAAAGGGCCATAATTTCAGTTAGATGGATTCCTAAAATATACCATAAAAGAGAAGACAAAGCTTTATCATATAATCTTGACTCACACAAATTGCTCTTGCAACAAATCGTCCCTTGAATTAGTGAGACTACTGGAACAAGGGTACAGCATTCCTGCAAGCACCTCTGGGAAGTTCTTGGAATGTTTAATCCAAAAAGATAGCTTCCCCTCTTAATTCAGATATTAATTTAAGTTGCATGGTGTCAATATATATATGTTTAATAGCAGCGGATGCTCTAGTTCAGACAGTCTTTTTAAAGAAAATTAATGTCTTCTCAAAATATGAAACAGTTAACATGAAACCTCTCAATTACCTTCAGAAACTAACAGCATTAAAAATGTACTTAATTAACACTCAAGACAACTGCCAGACTAATCCTAGAGTTCCTTAATAGTGTGAGGAATGCAGTAATTTTTAACAGGTTTAATTCCTTGGTATGTTGTCATGGCTAACACTTGTTTTGGACAGAAAACTCAGGAAAATAATTTAAATAAAACGACAGTTACTGCTCTCTATCTAAGTCTGCTGTAAAAAAGTCTACATGGAGGAAAACAGACTAAACAATTAAAAAATTATACAGAACTATGTGCTGATGACCAAAAGCAACACAAAGTATATTAAGTTTAAAAGCCTTAATGATTTTAATAATTCATCCACAGAAACTCATTTCTAGCTACAGTTTCTGTGGAAATTAAGATTTTGCAAATATATACCACTGCGGCTGGGGATTTCATCGTGTTTAGGAACTGGAGTGTCTCTGTGGCCAAGTCTGCTCCAATTGCCACCCGAGCCTGCACTCAGCTCCAAGGGAGGGAATTTCCCTGGGACGCTGCTCCCCTCAGCCGCGATCCACCCTGAGGGACGAGTTCTGAGGGGACCTGGGGTGACTGAGCACAGGGCCCCTGCCCCAGGGCAGGCAGCTACCCTTGTAAGGGGAAGAACACCCAGAGGGCAGTTATAAAAATAATAAATTAGAATTACAGGATACTCGGAATTGGAAGGCACTCACATGTCTCGAGTCCAACTCCCGGCCCTGCACAGGACAACCCCAGGATCACACCCTGTGCTGGAGAGCATTGCCCAAACCCTTCCTGAGCTCAGCCAGCCTGGGAGCTGTGCCCACTGCCCTGGGGAGCTGCTCCAGTGCCCAGCCACCCTCTGCGGGGAGAAACTTACCCTGATATCCAACCTCAGCCTCTCCTGACACAGCTTCAGGCCATTCCCTCGGCTGCTGTCACTGTCACCACAGAGCAGAGATCAGTGCCAGCCCCGTCCCTTCCCCTCACGATGAGGCTGTGGCTGCAGTGAGGTCTCCCCTCAGTCTCCTCTCCAGGATGAAGAGACCAAGAGACCCAAGTCCTGCTCCTGCCATGGCTTCCCCTCTAGGGTGCTCACCACCTTCAGAGCACTCCCTTGGACACTTTCCAATGGTTTTATATCTTTCCAGTAACCATCTAATGTTTTTCACATCAAAACAACTGCAAAAATTCACATCCAAGTGATCCAAACCAATTTGCCTAATTCAGTGATGCAGATTAGCATATTCCAAATGAAGTCAGGTACCAGTCACAGCTGAACTGCAAAATTGCTTCATGTTATTAGCCTCAATTCTTTCCTCTGCTACCTACTTCTGCTTATTTTCTAGCAGTGCTGAAGAGGTACAGAAAAATCAGGAAGATTTTTACGAAGTGTGGAAAAAAAAAGAAGTCACAGCAGATCTAAAATTCCCATCAAGGCAGAGAAGCACTCATTTTTGACCTCTTCTCCATTTATTTTTTTGCAGTTGACAGCCAAGATAGTGTTAAAATTCACTGCAAAAGTACAACCTGTTTTATTCAGCGCTGTCAAAAAGCACTCAGCTCCAGAATGGCAGGAGCCCAGCTCACAACACTGCTTTTTCACACCAGATCGAGGGGGCCTTCAGTGACAGGAGAAAAGCCAGAGTGTGACCA
The DNA here is from genome assembly GCA_013397895.1 of Origma solitaria. Lineage (NCBI taxonomy): Eukaryota > Metazoa > Chordata > Aves > Passeriformes > Acanthizidae > Origma > Origma solitaria. The sequence continues at coordinate 750,479 of VZRL01005376.1, read as the reverse complement.
TAGGGACTGAGGAAGAAAGGAGGTAGCAGTGTGTACTTCTTAAATTCAGCCCCGAAAATGCCAGATGGTCACACCACAGATACTTGAGACTCCCACAGATCACTGTTCTGATTTCATTAAATTCACATGCCAGGCTATGTTCAAGAAAACAGTATGGGACATGGGGGACAGCATTTTCACTAACATACAGAATTTGGAATACAGATGACTCTCATCGACAGCCCTGAGGCTCAAAAGCCTCAAGGTTCCCATCTTAGACACTCCAATTGTATTTACTGTTTTCTGCATTCAAGTGAACTAATAGTCTTTATACATACCTTCAGTCTCCATCTGGGAAATGCAGGACTGACTTCAACCTCCTCTTGTTTCTGAGGGATGGCTGCACTGTGTACTTTGAAAGGCATGGAATGGCCTCAAAAGCATATGAATCAGATTGATATCCAAGCCAGCATCTTTACATAAAGGAAGGATTAGGCTTATTAAAATTGCTTGCTATGCAATGCATCATTCTTTCTCTCACTCTCAGCAGTTTACCAGGATTTTTAAGTTAACCCCTGCAATGCTGGGAACTTGCTTTCCTTTATAAAGGGGTACAAGCACTGGAAGAAATAAAAAAGAACCATCTTAAAGGGAGATCACCTGGACAAGGCAACCTGAACTTAAACCAATCACATACATCATCTTTCCCTTTCCTTCCGCTCTTCCGAAAGTGTTCAAGCGGCTCATTTCTGTTCAGACAAATGTCAGAAAACAAAGGACACGCACAGAGACAGACAGCATCAGCACAGCTCATTCCCCAGCTCACAGACCCAGCAGCCACGGCAGCCAGGGACAGGCCGAACAACTGCTTGCTCAGCATCTGCAGCAGAGGAGTGCACAGAATAAAGGCCTTTTAAGAAACACAGCCTGTGCTCCAAGAACAGAGTAACAGGGATGAGCTAGGTTAGCGTTCGCTGAAATACACCCATGGCCTGGTGCCCAGGAATTTGCAGCCATCAGAATACAGGGATTTGACTGGTCAGAACGGAAGAGCACGCTCCCCAATGCAGGCAGAGAGAGGCCTGTGCTGACTTGAGCACAGCAGCAGTGGCACAGAGAGGCCAGAGTGGCAGCTGAACAACACAGACACGAGCGGATTCAACCAACAAGTTTAGCAACACTCAAGACACTGTGAATACAGGACAAACATAAGTTTGAGTACCTCTGAGATTTTCAATTCTAAACCCAGAAACTTGGCAAAACAGAGTAAGATACAGCAAGTAATACTTGGAAAAGCTACTGGGTATGCCACAGGTGAGCTCTGTGCTAAGCTGATGAATGAACGCACACAATAAGGAAGTGACAAAATCAGAAACATTAAAAAGGATGGCACAAGAAAGTACTCACAGAATTTACACAAATACACACAATTTGAAATTTAAAACTGGTTCATGCTTTAAAATTATTAGGTATAATAACTGATTAAAGTTTTAGTATAAAAATATGTCAAAACAGCAAAAATTATGGTGGATTCTTAAGACAGATCTCCATTAGAAAATAACTGAATCCATCAATTATAGAATTACTTAATTGAACAATTGGGTGTGATTACAAGACAATTAAGAAAAGCTGAAAGAGATGACATATACCATGACCTTTACTATTACAAAGAAATAGCAAAAGCACTCCTTTCTGAGCTACAAAATACATAGCACACCCCTTAGAACAGGCAAGGAAGTATTTTTTACCTTCTCTCCTTCTCACACTTGATAACAGATTAGAAAAATAGCTATACTGCCATGTACTGCTTTTGACTCAGAACACGTAGGATGTTTTTCTGTAACTTTGTACAAATATACATCTCTGTTCCTATGAGCTGAGAAAAACTGGAAAAAACCATAAAACTCTGGTCTTTTCCTGTCTCCCTCCACCCTCCCAAGGAAAAGTATCTTCAAGGTAAGCCGGTCAGCTAAGACCAAAAATACTGCAGCTTTTGTTGTGGCAAAAAAACGCCTGAACTCCCATGGAAGGCAGCTGTAAGAGCTTAAATAGACATGTTTAATTCAGAAAGGGACTCTGGCATTTCCCCACAATAGTAAGTCAAGAAATATAGCTACATTCTTCCAAGAGAGAAGCAAAACTGATGGGAGTCAAGCACTCATTGTACTTTGAATATGCACCTAATGCAAAATGAGGAGCAGCTCCTATGTAAACTTCATTATGTGAACAAGTTAATCCCCAGGTTACACACTCAGACATTAACCAGGAATGGCCCAACTAGAACCAAAGACAGCAAAAACAAAGACAGACATGTATCTTTCCCTGACCCCTAGTTCTGATTTTAATTCCTCTTTTTCCAGTGATGACAGGCTGACAGAGAGAAGGAAATATACATCCACCCAGTAGTCTTCCATACAAGTAAATACAAAAAAATCAAGTGTTTATTGGAAGTCTGCATGAAGGCACAGATGAGCTTGATTACAGACACATCATAACAATTACAAATATATGTAAACACCTTGAGATATACAAAAAAGCAATAATACAGCTAATACAGGAATAAAAGGTAACCTGCTAAAAAACCAAACTTCTTTTTATCTGACGTTCTTACAATAAGCTCTGATCCACACCAACACAGTGTAATGCTCTTTCTCTTAAAGTCACCACTTGGATTCATGCTCAACAAATCAGCACTTTGGCCATTGTTTGATCCAAATTCGAACAGGCTTCTTTCACTAGGATCAGAAAAACAGAGGAACAACCAGCTAGACACCCAACCAACCTATAATGAGGCTTCAATGATTCTCTAAATATACAAGAGCAATCACCAAGGTACTGAAATTAAATATAAGCTTCAGAAAAGCTCAAGGAGGCTTGTTCCACTTGCATTTGAGGAAATTGCTGTATTTCTGCAGGAAAGGAACTGTCTACAGCTGTCAGGTGATTGATTTTTTTCTTCCTCCACAGGAGGCTTAGATTTCATCTGAAACACCTGCCAAAACAAAAGTCAGCAATCACAAACTAAAGTGCCTTGGACAGCTTAGGTTTTACCACTAGAATAAAACATCTCCGTTTATAGATACAGCATTAAGTTTTATCATGAGAAAACCCACCTTTGCACATAGGAGACTACTTCCAATATTTCTGTGGAAATGGGAATTGCTTTTTGTGGTTTTTTGTTGTTGTTGTATTTCACTTAAATACCAATGCCATAAAGAACTGCAACACAGCATTCTTTCAAAGGAAATCACACCAAAGAAAAGTCCCCCAAAAAACAGTTTTAGTACAGGCAACTCCCAGGCCTAGACAAAGAGCACTCTGAGCAGCAATTTAGTACAGAGACACAATTTTCACAAACTCACCCCTCAACCATCTGTTCTAACTCTTCACTCCTCCACAAAAGCTTTATACCCTCTGGAGCCCCACTCCAGTGAGGAAAGACTCCCATCCAGGTAATACATGCAGAACAAAACCTAACACAGCTACGACATTTCTGCTGACCCTGCGGCCACATCATCCCAACTTAAAGATGAGGTAGTACTTTTCTTTGGAGCCCAACTAGTGGAACAGGCACAAGCACACTTCTCCCTACAGTAGCAGCAGCTGTCTCTAACACAGTGCCAAACTCCACAGTTTATCTCCTCTTCAGGACACACCTCTAATGCAAAACCAGCACCAGCTGCTTAAAAAAATAAATCATTATATGAGCACACACTCCCACTTCAACTGCATCGTAAAGGCCACGGTCCGGCTTATTCAGTGACTTCCTCCTGTCTACACAGTGGCATTGACTCAAGCTCTGCCTGTACTGGGACTAATGGTTATAACCCAAAAGGAACATGAAGGTATCCTGAGTACTTATCATAGTGAGGTGTGGAATTTAAAATAATTCAAAATTTTAAGAACTTTAATCCAAATGCAAAAAAAAAAAAAGCTGGGAGAGGAATTCAGTCCTCAGGGAACTGAGGAAACCAGATTGTCTCTATGCATACAGTCCATTTGGTATTTAGGGGCTCTGTTTGCTCTCTCTTCAAGAGGAGAGATCTTTCCTCACAAGGAGGTTGCTGTAATATATGCATGTATTATAATTTTATAGCTTACTCTCATAAACCTTCTGGTTTCTTATGAGATGGCTTGAACTGGAGAAATATGCTCTGCATAGTCCACGCTCTGTAGACTCCCAAGGATCAAAAAGAAATAGACTGCCAAGACTGAAAAAAAGGAAACATCAAAAAGAGTTGAACAGTATTAGAACTCATACTGCTTGCAAAACTGAGCATTAGGATTAGAAAAAGCATTATAAAACTTAAGCAAGGTCCCTGGCTGCATCCTCTTAGCAAGCAATAAGTGATACCGAGGATGAGAGCCTGTTTCTTTGACTGACAAACTATTCAAGGCTCTTTTATTTGTCTCCATGAACAATTTCCATTTGTTTAACAAAATAAACAGAGTCCATATACTCTCCTGTCAGCGGTGCAACCTGCACAGATCCCAGGAAGCTTTCTTGTTTTCATTGCTTCCAAGAGTGCATTTCTCATTCAGCTGAAGTGTACAGGGATTCCACTCAGGCAGCTGGATTCCTAAATGAAAACATTTTAACAGGAAAGGAACCCTGTTCTGCTCAGCTCCAGTACAGCAATTGCCAATAGAAAAGCACTAACACTTCCTGGAAAAACTCAGATATACTTTCGGCCCTTGGGAAGATGTTCTCAGAAGAGCACATGAAATTAAAACAGTCTTATCTGGCTTTTAGCTGGAGGACTATCTCTGAACAGTCCCAACCTCTTCTTCCAAAGAACTTCTGTGGAACAAATCGTGGATAAAATAAACTCTTAATGCTCTACAGAGTATCAGCTGCATTCCAGTGTCCAAGCCAGATCCCTTGAGAGAAAATACAAAAAGAAAGCTGCTTGATTGTCAGAGAGGAAAACACTGCTGAAACAGCTAAAAGGCAGATTTTATTTTTTAATCTTTAGCTGTAAAGGGGTATGTTCACAAAATGCTCAACACAGCTAAAAATTGCTTCTGTGGCCTTACACAACTAGTGACAATGCAGTGTGCAACTGAGAGGCATTAGTAATGTGATGAAAGGATGACAGAAACCCACCCAGGTGCTTCTCAGAGAAACACAGCACTTAAGCCCTCAGAGTGAGCTGGACTTCACTGTCAAGTGAGTTTCTCCAGTCTATAGATCTGATAAAATCACAGCTGCAGAATCATAATTCATGACTATAATTCACAAAGAAAACTGAAAATCCATTTACATTTATTAGGAGATGGTTGTGCACAATTTCTCATCTTATTCAAAAAGTCTACAAATAGAGTTTAACACTTCTGATTGCAAGCAAATGTTTGTTCTAACGTTCTTAGTTCGATAAGGCCAATTTAGCGCCTCAATACACTTTCAAGGTTTAGTATACATTTGTCAGTTCTTTACTTTCTTCTGGTAACAGTCCCACTGGAATAGTAAGGAGAGTTCTCTAAGACACTTTATAACAGCAGCTGAACTTGGGTTACGCAAATTCAGTTTTGGAATATGCTTCAAATGTAAATTATTCTAGGCAATTTTCCATTTTGAGATCTTACCACACCGTCAAAGGCTCTTCCCTTTCCACCCACATTTGTGCTACCACCACCATGAGATTGCCCTCTGTAGAGCCATACATCCAAGGATCTCAAAGCACTTCAGAAAGGAGGGCACCATTTCAAATACTGGGATACTTGAGCTGGAATTCTACTTAATAAAGAATATAGTTTTCTCTTCGTCTTATGTTTACAAAAGGACAAGCATCAAACTAAGCCAATCCTGTCTTGACCTTAGTCTCACCTCGGACTACCTGTCACTTTCTCCTATGCAATCCTATCACTGATTCAGGAGCTCTGTTTAATTATAATGCTCACAGCTGAGCTTCCTCTATGGAAAGCTGAGCATCTGCTATGGTCAATTATGTTCAGACAGAAGCACTGGTCAAATTTTAGGTCTGCCACAATCTTGAGAATCACTTGATTGGAGAGTCACTATCATAATTAATGTAATTTGATAATGCACTTGATCCCATATTGGTTTAAGAAGTGTAATAGACTATATATGCATTTCTCTAAATTCTCTCAGAGCTGAAACTACCTAGCTACAGTGAAGAAATTCTAATTTTGCCTTAAGCAGAACATTTTACAACATTATTTTAACTTACAACTTTGATTTAGAGCACTATTTTCATAAAGATTTTCAGTTTGCAATTCTGACTGAATAGGTGAGCGGCAAACATGACAATATATGTACAAGTGTTAGTATACTAGCAGAATGCTGTACTTCCTTCTTAAAAATGTCCTTAATAAAGCATTAGGCATGTCAAACAAACTTTTGTAAACAAAAGATAAATTACTCATGTTCTGCTCTGATTATAGCCAGATACATATTCTCATAAAATAAACATTCTCTTGTCAATTTCCATGGCCCACACATCCATATATATGAGGTAAACCATTTAAAATTATCAATAATATATAAACCTCAGTACTCAACAAGAACTTCAGGAAAAATGTAACCGAGTAAGATGCCAATATCAAGAAGTGACACTTTGTTCCACTGCAAAGTGAAACCAATTTATTTGTGCTAAATGAATGGAAAGAATGTATTCAGAATACATTTCTTTATACATTGTACCGGCTTAGGCTGCTAAATAAGCATTCATTAGTGCCATGTTGTGCTACTTTCTTGTACTCTGTTTCTACCAAGCAATACAAAGTTTTGGCTGTTACGCCAATATATTCCTCTATGTTCATCTCATTTTCTAACAGACTTTTGAACATTTAAAATAACTGTTCAAACTTTGCTTCAGGGGAACCACAATTAATATATTTTAACAAGAAAGGAATTATCATCAGTTGTTCTCTACAATCACATCGCCTTCTGCAGCAAAAAAATCCAAGAGCACACTTGAATCAGCTCTCAGTAACCTGTGGGCAGGACCACACTTCCCGAAGGTCACTGTGACAGGGCACACGGTATGGGCAGCTTACAGGTTAACAGAAATGTCAAGTGACATCATCAAACCTTAAGGTCCACGAATTGTACATTCCACAGACTCCAACAAGCCAGTTCCCTCAGTGTAAAGTTCTGACTGTACCATACGTTTGAGGTGCTTTTAAACAGGAGATGTATGGATGTGTCCTCTGAATTAAGCTTATTTGCTACGTAATACCATAGAGTTTGTGTCTTGGGCACTGATTAAGGTGTCTGACTCACTCTTGCACTAGAAGCTGATATTTTAAATGACTGAAACATAGTGCTGATTTTCCATAAGCTTGGTAAACACTGTAATATTTCAGAATTTATCATGTAGCCCATCATGCCTTTCATTTTCTGCAAATTGTCATGAAAAAATATAAAAAGGTATCCCTTTAATTTTACAAACCTAAAAGCCAGGGAAATGAAGCTTTGGAGCCAAGCAAAACGACATAATGCCGTATTACCAAACAGAGTAGCAAATGTTCCAGCCAGAGAATGGACATACATGTAGTTCAAGTAAACACTGATGGAAAACTTTGTTAAGTTAGTGTTGTAGACTCACAACACTGGCTGCATTTTATACAAACGTTTACAACACAATTAACAGTGAAGCCTATATAACCTCAGTGCAAATAAGTCAAATCCAAATATGCCAAGTAAGCCTTTGGCTTTTAGTAAACTGCTCCGTGTTATGAGTCCACTTCTGACATAGAGACTGCTGAGCACATGCACTAAGGCTGAGAGGAGGGATGCACTGAATGTTGAAAATTGGCCGCCTGCGGTGCTGCGGGTTGGCCCGGAGGTTGCACAGGTGGCGGAGGTGGTGGCGGAGGTGGCTGCACTGGGGTCTGCGTGTTTGGAGAAGGAGGAGGAGTGGGACGTTTAAATTTGTCGGGGCTGTTACTTCTTCGTGGTGAAGGCCTCTGCAGAACAAATATTGAAATTATGTTTAACACACTCCTGAACAACGTGAGGTGCAAGTCCTCTAATCTTGGCAAAGGAAAAAAAAAAAAAAAATCACACAAGAAAATCTGAACAATTACGCGGGAAGATGAAATTTCAAAACATTGCAAGAGTCACAATACAACTTTTACATAAAATAAATGTTTCTCTGAAACGCAGTAGCAAAGGCAAGGGGAAGTACTCTCGACATCAAAGAGAACATGCATTCCTTCCTGTCAGCCTGCAGGAAATGAACACAAGACATGTCCTGCAGATATGTTTACTCATGATGACCAGCAACCTAAAAAGAAATGAGACGCTGCAGGCACAGCACCTCCCAGCTGGGCCTGCCCAACCAGTAGGTGCTCATGAACCTTTAACTCCATGCTGCTGGCGCATGAGGCACAAGTCTGTGGTACCTGAGTGTGGGTGGAAATGTTTTGAGTATCAGAGTCTGCCCAGAATCTCTAGCTCTCTGAAAGACTCTTAGCCCACACACTGGAGCAAAACCAAAGCATAATACAAGTCGCTCTTTGGAGAACAAAAAAAAATTACAACCATTTGAGCTGCAAGGAGTGAAGCAGTTGTTAGACTCCCTCAACAGAAACCACAGATTTTCAAAAACTGGTACATTTAAACAGCAAGATTTAAACCCCACTTCATCTTTACAAACTGGGGGGGCAGGAGGGGAAGGATGATCTTTAATGTTAGCAATGCAAAAATAATAATTACAGTGCACAACACGAACTTCTGCACTTTAGAAACAAAAATGCTCATTACTTACCAATCCAGTTAGCATTAATCAAGAACCTCACGGCATGACAAACCACCCACCCATAATTAATAATCAACTACAGGTAGTCAGCTCAGGGGAGAAGCATGATTACAGTTCTATACCAAACGAACTACAGATAAAGTCAAATTTATTCTGTAATGGAGATCAGAAATGAAGAGTCAAGAATGAAACTGCAGTTTAGTCAAATCAAGTATATTGTATCTATTTTTCTGCATAACTATGTACAACAGATTAAAGTTCTATGCGAAATCCAAGAGATTCTTGCCAACTGACTGGTGCCTCTGAAACACTTAATATCATTTATTGCATTTGCATACATCTAATAATATGGAGGGACCTGGTATCAGAATTGAGACAGAGCCAAGAGCTGCTTATTGACACTTTTCTCTGAACAATTAGTATTTTGTCCTGAAGATGATCTTTTTCATAGTGACTCAATTAATTTACAGTTTCAGAAAGACTAGTATTTCACAGAGACTGAACAGAGCAAGTTCCTTGAAAAACTTATTTATAAAATTAGTTTCCATGTTTTCCAGATGCATTAAGATCTTCCAGTGACTAATTCATGTGACACACAGCTATGGGCTGAGGCCCAACCAGAATACTACCTTCCTGCTGAGCTCCAGCTTCCTTTCTGTTCTACCTGCCATTGTAGTGTTCCCACCCACCTCTGCTCAGTGAAATTGCAACAATTACTTTTGCACACCCACCTAAACCAGAAGCAGCCATATTTAGGCATTGTACTAAAAATATTATTGAAACACCTTTTTACATCTGAGAATGACAAGTATAAGCAAAAACCTTGAAGAATATTTACATACTACCATACCTGCTGAGAAAAATCAAAACGGTCTTGATACAACAACCATAAGGTATTTTGCCAAATGGTTAATATTTAGGCTCTGTTCATTAAACTCCACAAATATTTAGAAGAAACACGATGAAGTGGAAATGCATCAAACATCGCAGGTAAAAAGGAAATAAATTCAGATGAAAGGTATGAGAAATTGCCCTAAAAAATGTTTATATTAACTTTCTTCTTTGCCAATGAGAATAGAAAATAAGAGTTAACTGCCTGTTACAGTGACATGATGGTAGCATTGTGTGTCATCCTGACGAAAACCTGAGCTTGAAGCAACCTCAGATGACTCATCCGTCAGATGGTGGAGACTAGGAGAAAAATGAAAGCAATGTTTTTACTTCCTGGGATAGGCTTAGTAGCTTAGAACATCACTTTTCACACCCTGCCTGCTGATGCATAAGATGATACCTATTACTGTCCTTAAGATGATAATACATCCTATTCTTTTGCAGAAAACAAGGTTCTCCGAAAAGAATCAGTTTCTGAGGGGGGAAGAGGAAAATCAGGGTTGAAGAAAGCAGCAATAGATGTCTTGGAGTAAAGGAGAAAAAACAAACATTTACAAAAATGTTTTGTAAAAAAGCTTAAGGACAACCAATCATAACTTCCAAACACCAAACTATATTGGTAACAAGTATTTGCTATTTTAAATACTTACTGTAATACCATGGGATGGTCCCATATGTTGCACATGAAGGCCTGGGGAATTGTAGTAAGACATTCCAGCTCTAGTCAGTGAAGTTGGTGGTGTGAAACCAACTGTGTGACTTGCATATGACAGACCTAAAATGGTTAAAACAAGGTAACATCAACATTCCCATTTGATATTAAAAACTGAAGTGTGAGGGGTTTTTTAGATTTTTTTGTTCTGAATCAATGACAGTCTAAAAACTGGTAAGTGCTGCAGATTAGACATCTAAAAAATATTAATCATACTGAAAAGCGTGATATAAATTTATTTTCTTTTCCTGTAGCATATTACCGTATGTTTCAAACATACACTACACAATGATAAACATAACTTTACACTTAAGATAAATGGCGTAAGGCTCCCATAGTAGCCTAGTCTTAGTCCGTAAGTATTTCCATTCAGCATTCCATTTCTCCATGGAGGAAATGGCTCCCTGAACTACATACAGTCTGAAGAAGCAGAGAGGTTGTGCCTGGAGAAGCCATCTAGCCCTGGGGCACAATGAGGTTCCACAAAAAAACTGGATGTAGGTGGCTCCTCCAAGGTATACCAGATCTGCACTGAGGCTTCCTCCTCTTTTGTCTCAGTGTTTTAAAGACCTTTGGGTCTGGGAAGTTAAAACATGCTGGGAAATACTACTAGCTGGACTAGGCTATAAAATAACATTTAAAATTACAACTTATTTGAGCTACATTAAGGAAAGCCTAATAGTCAAAAGCGCAAATACCTACTTCTTTCATCTAAATATTTCCTTTCTGTAAGAACTCAATTATAAAAATGCAGAGTTCCTTTATAGATAGCTCTATTTAACCAAGGTAAACTGAAACAACAACTGCTAAATGCTTCAAGTTCAGACTTTGAAGTGTTCTGAACAGTTTGAGTTTCTCAAAAGAGCACATTTTCCAAAACCTTTCACTCCTTTCTCCTTTCTGGTAAAAATATCATAAGGAAGGAGACAGGACTTTTCCCAGCTGTTTACCATTAGACTCAAGCAACTGCTTTGGAGAGTAATGACCAAAAAACATTTCCAAAGGCATATTAAACTTCCATAACAGTGCGCTGGATTTAAGTTTTCACATTTCAACGTTAAACCAATACAGAACAATGCCACTGCACCAACAGCCAGCATCATCCCTAACTGAATGCACGTGTGTTTCTGCCTACAAAGAGATGAGACAAGATATCAGGGAAAAAACAGAACAAGCCTCAGGTCACTAACAAAGTCATATAAACAAACAGACTCCCCATGCTTCCTTCAATTCTGTTTGATTCTGTTACATCCTCAATGTATGTTTGGTGCAAATTACGAGTTACTTAGTGGAATCCCTGCCACTGCAGAGTAACCACAACATTAAGCTGCCTTCTGACTATACACTGTAATTATCTGTAGAGCACAGGTATTATATTTAAGTGCTTTTGTACGCACAAGGACAGAAACAAGTCGATGTTCAGGGAGGCAACAAGGCAGGCAGTCAGAGCAAAGAGCCTAGAAATAATGGGCAAAACAGAGTCACCTTTGTAACATGGCAATTTTGAACTGCTTTGGGATAATCCAGCTCCACAAGCTTTACAAATGCAAGTCTACATGGAGGCCGAGGCAGCAAAACCAGAGCAGTGGTACACGTACACTCAAGACAGCTCATCTCTGCAGCCCCAAATCTCTGTCTAGCCTGGCTGCAAAGCACAGAACAGTTTATCTACACCAAAGACTAATTGGTAATTAGAACAACTAATCCCCAGCTGCCTAAGAGTAGCAGTAATTACACTATCTTCAAAGTTCCATGCACTGTGCTAGAAATCTCAGCAGCATCTCAGCTTCAAAGAGTTCTCAAAAGTAGTATCCCAAGCCATGCAGGCAACAAAAGGCTTTGGGATTCAGAAGCCAGAATCTGATCCATTAAACCTGACCAGCTATCCACATGAAATTACAACATTTCTTACTGGTTACAAATTCTGTTTCCACATATTCAGGCACATCATTTCCCAAATGAAACATGCCAAACCATAGAAATACTTGACGCAACATACAGCTGTTTTATTATTCTGTGCTAATACTTTTCACCTCATCTTACTGTACTACTTTAGATACAAAGTTCTCTCAAAAACTATTTGTATTCATCCATTTCTGCGTTCATATATCCCAGACAGCTCTACAAAATTCCCTATTGATCTCATTAGCTCTCTAACAAACTGCTGCTTCTATTTTTCTGAAGTCTGAAACTTCCCAACTGCTGATTTTAATTTATCAGATGAAAAGGAGATTAATGCATCTGCCTGTGCAGATGACCTAGCGTGGAACATATACCATACCAAATTTCCAAACTCACGCACTCTGTTAGAAATGATCATTTCAGCTGTGTTTCAGCATCCCCTGTTCCTCTTGTTTTAACTGCTAATGAGAAGCGCAGTGCACAGGGAACAAGGAATGTGCTTCAGTCTCAATGCAGGAATAAACTGACAGAGCACTCCTGCACTGCCACATCAGCATCCAAGTAGGGTGCACTGCTGAGTAATGTAAGATGCAAGCCTGTAAGTTAGGAGGTGATTTGTCCCACACAGAGCTGCAGTTATAACCCCTGTGTGGACTGCAGATCCAGCCTGCAGTTGGATACTGTACCATTACAAAGGCTGCACACACAGCTGTCACTCCAGAGCAGCTGTTGGCACGGCTACACTGCTGTACACCCAGTTACAGGAAAGGATTGAGAAAACTTGTATCATTTTCTTGGTAACAACCCTTTTCTTGGTAACAACCCTTGCAAAACACTGGAAGTCAAGTCACTTGGCTCATTTCAGAAGTGCAAAAACCTCCTGGAAACTCCCAGTAACACTGCTCATCTCTAACACCATGACACGGCTCATGGCCAAAGCCGGTTTTCACACATGCAACACCTGGATGAAAAGTATTTCTAGTGCTTTGAGAAACTACAGTCAACCTTGAAAATTAAAGAATCTAAAGACATTTTAGATGTTCTAGCAGACCTGTTTAATAAATGTCTCGTTCCCACCTTGTGTCAATACAGAGCACATCTCACCTGCCCAGCAGGTTGTAGGGGTGAACATGGGAAAGCCAGGCACACAGGATTCACTTCTTTAGGTACAAGGTGTTTGTGAGCACCGCGTAATACCCACTGCCAACAACTTGTAATGAATGGCCAAGTGCAATTTTAAGGGATTTTAAATTTCAGTCAATAAAAGCGTTAGTAACACAAGTGCATTTCATTTGACTTAAAATACATTCAGTAATTAGAAACTGAAAAGGTTTGCTTGCCTCTGTTATACAAAGTATGTGAGACAGGACTTCTTAATTTTATGGTTATTGTTAAATAATAGAAAATAGCAAAAGTACAAAAGCCATTTCTCTAATGAAGAGAATTGAAAATTGACTTTTTTCCAACATGTTCAAGATTAAACTTCACTAAGAAGTTTTGATTCAGAGCACAATAGCAGTCTCATTACTAGTTCATCATCAAATTTTAGAAATCCATTTGAATTATGTGGCCTGTTGCGCAACTTGTGTGGGAAAGGGGGGGGAAACAATAGAGAAAAAGAGAGCAAAAAAGAAATAAAAGTTCAAGTGATATCTACTTAACTGATCTTCAATATCTGTCCACAGATCTGAAATATAGCATATCTGGTCACCATCCAACATGCCGCACTAAAAGACACCTAAGGCAAAACTGTTCTTGCATTTATGATGCAGGATTTTTTCTCCAAACTAGCTTTGAAAGGCTACTGTCCTAAATATATTAATAGGGCACGTTACTATGTGATGCATACAATAATTTTAGAAACTGGGTTAAATATTTACCAGGTGATATAGGTCTGCTAGAACTTGGTGAGGGTGTATAAGGGATAGGACTGGACACAGTGCGAGGTCTTAATCCTTGTGCAGACATCTCATTAAAATATCTAACAAAAAAAGGCAAAGAATAATTAGATCAAACCTTTTAAAATGTGCCATGTTTTAAATGTTTCACTGTGATTTTTTCAATTCCCATAAGAATTACATTAGGAAGTCATGACAGGAACGCTTGTCATTGCTGACACCGGCTTAACTTTCCATGGAAACAGCTGGACTTATCTTAGGCATTTGCAGTTAAAACTGTACAAGTTGCATTATGATTAAATAGTACATATTGAGGTCAGAGATATAAACCATGTCATCCAATCTGACTCATTCTACATTCTTGCACTTTACACTTCATTTCTACATTGAACTCAATAGCTCGGCTGGCTGGTGTGCATCTTCCAGAAAGGCATTCAGCACTACTCTGAAATCCTGAAAAGGGGGGAAAAATCATTAAAGTACTAATAATCTGTTCCAACTGTTGATCAGCCACAGAATTAAAAACATGTCCTGTTTCCTACTTGAATCCCTCTGGTCTCAACATTTAAGCATTTGCTCATCCTGTCTTTTGCCACTGTAAGAGAAAGACACTTTCAGCCCAGGACTGTCTCACTAAAGATACTCTCAGGTTGTGTTGCAAGACACCTCCCACACTTCACTGTGATAAACTGAACAGATCAGAACCTGAGGCAAGGCATTTTTCCCCACCCATAATAATTTTCGTGATATTTATTTGTTCTTCGTTTACTGAATAGAGTGAAGCTTCTTCACAGACATTAAGTGCTACACAAAAGGATAAAAATAATACCAATTGCTCCTACTTGCCATTACAGTTTTTATCTCAAAATAGATTCTATGAGGTTTTTTTCCACAGCACTAGGCTGGCAGCTCTCAGGTGGAGTTGCTTAGGTACTCTCCACTTCGATTTTTCAGTCACCGTCTAGATTAGATGCCCCCCTGCTCATCTTCTCCGTGTGGCTGCATGTGGTCTAGTAATATAAACCTGGCTTTGTATTATTAGATTCGGCTGTGTTTCTTTACTGGACACAGCAAAGCAGCAGGCAAAATTAGCTGCCTAACAGCCCTTTGACACTTATTTGTCTCCTACCACTGTGTTCTCAGAAGCTCTTAGTAGCTGCATTTATTTCCCCATCATAAAAAAAAGACAGTAACGTGGAACAGCATTAGATTACTCCTCTTGAAGGAATTCACAGTGATGACTACTTTGAGGTCTGTTCATAAACTATTTGAAACATGCTCTGATACTGCACCTTGCTGCTTTTTAATCAGGATATTCAGAGTTACCAAGCCACATGCCCTAGCTCAGGCAGTACTGTAGTGATACCAAAGCTGGTTTGAATTTGTGTTGATCAGGTAATAAAAGTAGCTGCAACAGAGAACAGCAGAAAACTAACAAACTGACAAATTAGGGTTTAATCAAACATAGAAGTTTTTAAAGAGCTACCAGTGGCAAGGTTAGTGAAACTGAACTAAGTTACCTCTGCAGCACACAGAAACTTCCAGTGCAGACCAGGTGTGTGTGTTACAGCAAGGCAGCATCTTTGGGATTTAATCCCTTTGTATTCTATGCAAATAGAGTTTCCTGTAAGTCATCCCACGACCTGGATCAGGTGATGTGGAACAGCAGCATACCATTAGGATGCTTGCTGGTGTCAGGTATTACCCTGCTACTCCAAAGAACAGGATGGAGGATTGAGAAGACAAAGCTATTGCTACTCTGGAGAAAGAGGCTTTGGAAGAGCTGTGAATTTTGCATTCAGGAAAGCATCTTCATCCACCCTCGGCTATAAACAGTAATTGGCATCAGCTAACAGAGTGCAGCTGAAAAAAATGGATATCTGATTCATCATGACCATCATTTTTAGGAAGATGCAAGCTGACAAAAATTGACATTTTAAAATCATTATTGCACATAATTCCACAAGTATTTTGTCTTCACAGGCTAACCACTAATGCCTGCTTCATCCTTCGCTTTCCTTTGTATTACTTACACTGCAAATACCTGATTTGGAGTTACTCTGTCAAGTGTTTGTAGTACCAAAGAAATCAAACATGACAATTTCTTAATAATTAATAATGGAATAATTAACCAAATTTTCCTGCATTTTACTGGTTACCACTACTTACAAGCGGGTGATAAAAAATTATTAGGATACCCTACAATTTTGGATTAATACTGGCAATTAAACAGATTTAGATTTTGACTGTACTTCCATTTCACTGTAAATAGGGGAAGAAAATACAAACCTAATAAAAAAAAAATTCCAACCTTAGAAACCTATATTTCTAACAATTTAATTTATATAGAATTTGTTGCATATTAATACCAGACGCTAATGCAATACAGGTCAAGTTGCCTTAGTGTTTCATTAAAATGAACACACTACTTTGAGCTTTAAGGGCGCTTCTTGACACAAAATATCTGATACTTTGTTTCTGGTAAATTACATCTTATAACAAACATATTGGTGACCCAAGAAGAAATCTCTCCATATCAAAAGAAAAAACCGAACATGGTAACTTTTTTACTTATTCTGAAGGACCACTACAAATCCAAAATAATACAAAACAATACAACAAAATAATGAGCATTTTATAAGAAATAAGAATTATTCAAAGTGCACTTAAGATCCTCTTTCAAGATATAACACTATCATATGACTATGATGTGAGGAAACACTAAAAGGCACGATATAAAACCATGAAAAACTCAACAATATCTGAAAGGTCAGTGCAACCAAAGCAGTTTGCAATAGACGAAAAAAAAAATCAAGGATGTTATGTTTGGACATCAAGAACAATCCAACAGTTCTGGAAATGCTTCCTCTCTGGAAGGTTTTACACAGCAACCCTTTCTATTTAGCTGAATTTCTTTTACTTTCTGCAAAGGAGAAATCAACCCCAAGTAAGGATGATGTCCCTATCTCACGGAATTCCTTGCAGTTACCAAGTCAGGGGCAAAACAAAGGTGCTATGATCAAATTATCCTGATATTGAACTCCACAGCTTTATTTGTTTCAATGTATATTATCAAACCTTAAACAAACTTCACATATAAATACTTCCTCACTATTAAAACGAACGCAATTTCTATACAACTTTGTTACAATTCCACTCACGATATTCCTGGACTATGATGAAATTCGATATGTATATCAAACCCATAGACAGGTTACTTCTACAATTATTCTATAATATTCAAGAAGTAGTATAAATATTGATAAATAAGTTCATGCCAACATATCTGGATGGCCAAAGAAATACAAACCTTTCATCGTCCATTTCTAAGCTGGATTCACTTTCTGACAGTTGTCTGCAGAGAGCTTCCCTACGTTCCATTTCCCTCTGTAATTTTCTTTGAAGTCTCAAGTTTTCTTCTCTCATATGTCGCTCCTCTTCTAAATATTGTGCCATCTTCTCTGAATCTGAAATTCATAATTTTGTTAAATGGTGATTGAAATTCAATTTCTCAGGCAGCCAAGTATGTTGTGCCTAATTTCACTCCAACACTTCAAAAGATGAAGGTGTAGAAAATGTTCACTGAGGATAGATCACTCAAAATTTTCACCTCTAAGTCATTAGTTCAAAACCTAATTCAGAACATTAGCTACTAAAATAAACTATTGCTTCACATCAAATTTGAGAATAAAATGTAAGAAAAACAAACAAAAAACCACCACCAGGAACCAAAAGTACTTATTTAAATACATTTGAAAAGAAAGAAAAAAATTCATGAAGAAAATATTATTTAAAGATTTTCCTGCAAAACACAGAATAAATTATTTTTAAGGTGTATTTTCATTTTGAAGGAAGAACAATACAAGTTCTGAAACTCAAACTTGTATTAAAATTGCTACCTTACATACATATTCTACAGCATTCTTTCAGTTACACATCTTATCACAGAAACCGTCCAGCAGAACATGTACCAATATTAAAATACTAATATTAAAATGGTATTAAATTTTAATGTTAAAAGTCAACAGGAGGTTTACTCTTTACATCAAAGGGCAATTTGAGTTGTCACTTCTTAACAAGTTCAGCAAACATCACTTAAATGGTCTGCTATCACAGAATATTTAAAGTAATAAAGTCAAATTATGAGAAGTTAGAACACTTTGGGACAGATTACTTCAATAAAACGGGATATATGCTGAAGACTTATGACACACACAGTGTATTTTGTGAGATTTTGTAATGTTTGATCAAGTTGACAGTTAAATCCCTGACATTAAGAAAACCCAAAACAATTTATCATGCTTTGTCATCACTCCTTTATGCAGCAGCCTTCAAGGGAAAAAAATATTCCTGTTTTAGAAAACTGTTCCCAAACGATTAAATCACAAACATGTGATTTATCACTCTTCCATGGAAATGTACTTCTAAATGTAACAGTGTCACTTATTTTACACTATTATCATACCAAACCAGTTCCTAGAGGTGCTTCAGAACTAAAAAATGTAATACAAGTATCAGAATTTCATAAGCAGATTTCATTAAGTACCTAAGAATAATACTAGAGGTTCTGTAATGGCCATATATTGCAAACACCAATCTGTAAACTGTATTTCAGTTTTATCTTCTGCTTGCAGGCATCCACCATTCCTACCATTCCAACATCCACCATTCCTACCAGCTCTGCTATTTGTACTGCAGTTCTGTTTAACCTGCTCACAAAGGGAAAGAGTCCTTTTAAACCTAGCCCTCATTTTCAATGAGAATTTGACTTTAAATGCTTTCAATTTTTAACTCTAAATCGCAGTAGTTAAAAAAGAAACCACTTAAAAATAGAGGATACTTGAAATGAAATTAATTAGGCTGGATTTGCACAAAGAATACTTTACATCTAAGGCCTTGCTCCTGTTCTGAACTTTAGTAAGTGAAGGCTGCAGTGCAGAATTTGCAAGTACAAAGATTAGCTGTCCTTATCTTCTTTTAACAGCCACAAATTATTAATACCACAAACTTGAGCACAAGGTCTCTGCAAAAGAGCACTCTTGATCCATCATCTCTGTCTTGAAGGAAGGCCATTGCCTCTGGCAAGCTCCTTCTCTAAATGGAAATTGAAATATTCCAGTTAGCTTGTCTCGCCGGAGGGGGATAGTACTGCCTGCTGCACGTTTGCCCCGATTTTTCTGGCTCTGTGCTATCTACCCACTTCTCAACTGCAGTGTAACACCACTGACCAGGAACTAGGCAGAACTCCTGACATTCAGACAGAAATTTTAGATTCAGCAGGAAGGAGTGAAGAATTGGCATTGCAGAGCTCAAGGGAAGGTGCCAGCAGCCCCCTGGCAGCTGAGCCCATGTGCCCCTTCCCTTCCCGTCCCAGGAAGGCAGCAGAGAACGCAGGTTCCACTGCTGGGCGAGGGCCCCAGCCCTGCACAACAGAACACAACAACTTCCACACAGCTCTCTATGCTCCAAAGCCATCTCACACAGGAAAGGACACAGTAAATTGCTGCTGCTATACTGTGCAACAGCTGCCTCAGGTTGCCACAATCATTAACAAGTGGAATTCTTATATACAGCTGACCTTTATTTTGCTGGCTGTTAATTCTTCTGAGTAATTCTTCATTTGCAACATGACTCCTACAAAGTAGGCCATAAATACGTTCTGAAAAACCTGTATGCTGAAATACTGCTAAGTCTCTGGGAAAAAAGATAGATTCATCCTTTTCTGGAACAAAATATTTTCAAGGATTATTTGATCCTTTCAGACATCCTTCTAGTAAAGCTAAAAAAAACCCCAAAGTACAATATAAAGACATCAACAAGCAATAACACTGCAATTATGAAAATGTTGTAATCCAAACCTGCCCCATATTTTTCCACTTCTACCTTAAATTCAAACTCAAGAAAGTACATATTAAAATCTTATATTGCACAAACTTTAGAAGATTTGAAACAAGTTGTTTACTTACGCTGTAACTGTGCAGCTCTCAGTTGTTTCTTTAATCTCTCCACTTCATTCTTTAAAAACCTGATATGTCTCATCATATTTTCTGGAGAGTCTATCTCCATTGATATGTCTCTGGGTGACGGTGGAGCAGATACCGGCTGGTCTAATTTCTCCTGCAAAATTCTATACGAAAAATAGTGCAAACTTTACCTTCTATTCTAATGGAAAGAAAGCCTCTTATATCCCACAGAAAGCCATTGCAAGGATTCTGACAGGTATGTAGGATTTATTTTAACTACTGTTTTGGGGGAGATAAATTTGGGAGGTGTTATAATGTTTAGTTTTAATTCAAAATAAAAAAGGTAAAATTTGTTGTCCTAGTACAGATGAATTTTCTAACATATCCAGACATTGACACTGCTAATTATTTCTGCATAAAGTTCAGGAAAAACAAATTCAGGACTGTATATATTTATCTCAGTTTTGTACTCAAACACTACTTACTACACAAATTTTTTTCTGAGCAAATTAATTTAATCTGTTATGAGTTTTTACATTTATGTTCTTAGAGATAGGAAACATAGTGAAGGTTAATGAAGAGTTAAGTATGTCTATGTTGAAACACAGGCTTTGCTGCATTTCACCACCACCAAAAGAATTTTACAGACATTTTCTGAAGGATAGTAAAATAGACCCCCCCCTTTTTTTTTTCAATTTCCAAACAGAAAGGTATTAAGGTGTTCCATATAATCAAGGTTTCAAATATTTCAAATAACTGATGGTAAATTCAGGAGTAATGAGCTTCTTTTATGAAATACGCACAAGGTACATATTATAGGCTCTAAATGATGATTTTTGGAGGTAACGTAGGAAGCATTTTCCAGCCTGAAAAAATGAAACTTTACAAGGAACACGCTGACAGGCCAGATCCAACTCTGCCCTCAAGAGCAGGGTCAGCACTATGCAAGCACAATGTTTTTCATGGTGCACTATTCATGTGTACCATACAAAATTGTACTAAAGCAGGGTCTGACTCCACCGTAGCTCCTCCTTAGGAAGGGACACAGCCTGGGAGAAATCAAACCAGAAATGGTCTGCCTTAATCAAGGCTTTAAATCTACACTACACAAAAATCCTACCAAAGGCTCATCCTGCTGTGAATTTACAACTGCTGAGTATCACAGAGCACCTTCCATACAGCAGGGCTCTGTAAAATAAAACTACAAAACCTGCAGTTCATTCAGGCTCAGGTGTTTTCTGAGGCCCCTGCCAAGATTCAGAGAGTCACACTAATGTAACAGTATTTAAACACATAGGAAAAAAAAAGTATTAATCATCATTAATTATTATTCTCTCCTACTTCCTCCCCAAACTGAGTTCTTGTATTATAACCTTTAAGAGATGGTTGCTTTCACACATATTTTTAATTTTAGCTGTTCCAGGAATATAAACTCGCTGTCTTAATTTCTACTAAAGAAGCATTGGGAAGTCTCAATGACATGAGTGAACACCACTGAGAAAAAGCTGAACTTTAAGCAGGCAGGGAAAAAACAAGAGCTTCTCATATAACAAATACAGTAAAATACCATGAAACTAAAGCTGACCGCAAACCAGACGCTTTGAAAAGAGGCTATCAGCAGTTGAAATAATTCAATAAATTCCTTCAATCTTTCCCAGGTAATTTCTTACAGGAGTTAGCTTTATCTACTTTAAGCAGTGACGTGGCATCACGCAAACAAGGAACTTTACAACCGCTTTAGCTTTCACGTTCTCACAGATTAGACAACTCTTGTGGGACAGAGATGAATATATTTAATCCAGAACATTATGTATTAAAAATCTCTCCCTTAATAACAAGTGCACTGCAACAAGACAAACCGTTTTTCTGCTTCAAGCTTATCCATCCTCTTCCAGAGACGATTCACTAGTGCTTCTTGCTCCTGTTCCAAAGTATTTTCAAGGTCAATCTTCTCACGTCTTAGCTGGAGAGGAAAAACAATTAAGAAAAATGACAGGCATGTACTTTTTGCAAGGAACCATCATTAGGAAAGCTCCAACAGCACCTTTTTACATAATGCTCTACAGGAGCAAGGAGAAGGGGAAGAAGAGACAAAATTCAGGCACAATGCCCTGGAAAAATCAAGATTCAGTAGTTGCACAGCTGTTACCTCCTTAATACAAGTTTTTCTCACAGAACTTGTCTCTGGCCAGTAAAGAGAAGCATGAACCCTGGACATACAGGCACTGATGGCACGACAAGCCTATTCAAAGACATTTCTTATTCCATTAAATTCAAACTGAATTCACTGTTCATTACACCAACATTTATTCTTTTGGAAAATTTTACTTTTTAGTGGAAGAATCACAGTTCAGTAATCCAGAAATGGAAGAGAAGCCATGTTTGCCTTGTGTTAGATAAAGGACACAACAAAAATAGCAAAGAAAATGTTATGTGAACTGCCTTAAGTGTTACTGTATCAATCATTACTAGCAAAACAAATGTAATTCTATATTAGCAAAGGCTTTGTAAAAGTAAAAGCTTAACTTGATATTAACCATGTTCACTTATCATGTGAACAAACATTCTTGATTCTACTACAAGTAAATAAAAGATATAATGTAGAACCTTCTACTCTTAAGTAAATAAAAGAAGACGTAATGTAGAACCACACATGAAGAAACCTATTATTACTGTTTAAGTAGAAATACAATGCAAGTATTATTAGTACAGGAGAATATTAAGAGGCACAGCTGAACTTATTCAGTAGCAATGTAGCTGAACCCGAAGTTAGCAATAATGAAGTATTTGGAAATAGATCAACACCTTTACAGGTGGAAGATGGCATGGAGGCATTTCTCCCTGCCAAGCCTTAGTTAACATCACTTTTCTGCTGGGCAAATAATCTCATATTAGAAATGGAAAGAGTGAAAACAGAATTAAGCGATTTCCATTTACTGTATCACTGAAGGGCTATTGCAGCATCTAAATCTGTAAATTATTAGTGCTAACCACAAAATTAATACTGAGAAACCCAAACAAAATATAAACTTACACACTTCAGGTACCAGTGCAAGTTTAATGAATGCACAACTTTTTCCTTTAAAGGTCAGAGGAATTAGTTACTGTAAGCAGAAGCAGACATATATTGATGAGTAATAGGGAACACACAGAGAAACACTGTCTAGTAAATCTTTCCATGTTTAAGTTTCCAGACGTACATTAACAGCTGAGGGAACTTACATTTCAATAAAAGAGAAGTCAGAAGCAACATGCTTCAGCCTCACCACAAGGATGAGAATTTGGATCCTGACCAAAACGATGCTGCCCACACGGCTGGAGGTGGAGTGGTAGGAAAGCAAAGGGCTCAGCCCCAGGAGCACAGGGCACTCTGCCTGAGCTAGTCTGGCCAATGCCTGGGGCTGGGAACATTCAGACGGAAGAAGCTACAGAAAATGTCCTGAGAATCTGCACACTGTTTCTACATCACCAAAACCCAGATCTCCACTATATTGCACAGGTATCTAGATAACCACATGATGGAAAAAGTGTGAATGCAGGTCATGACCTCTGCAGCAAAGATTTCTGCATCATTTCAATGCAGCATGGTTTAGACTCACCTACTCTTGGTCTTTTTACAACTGTTACTGATCTAGCAACACACCCACAAGAACATACAGGTGAAAAGAAATCCTCATCTTTTAATGGTAGGAAGGAGAGCACACAGGAATTTGAAAACAGAGTAAATTATTTATAAGTCTGGATTTGAAAAATCTAAGATTACATTTAGTATTATAGCAACCATCACCAAGGCAGTGGAGTCCATTAATTATAAATCTGCATGTAGGTGAGCATTCACAATGGCAAACTCAAACCATCAGCAACAATATATAAATAAGCCTTGTGTTGTGCCCCGAAGCTGCTCTGATGAAATACCAAAGAAATCAGGTTGTGAAACAGATCTAAAACTCCACATTTCCAGCAGTATGAAAACACATTGGAAAACAAGTATCTTCCTTTCCTGGTCATGAGTGCTGTCCCAGCTCCTCCCCCTGTCAGGATTTCAAAGCTTGGAGGAAGAAGATCTTGAAGAGAACACACAGGAGAAGCAATGGCATCCTGTTCAGAGCTGTGAATTCAGAGAATTGGTATATTTGGCTTGGTACTCAGTAGTTTCAGGTGCATTTTGAAATGTACTCCAGTCAAGGAACTTTTTAGAAATGTGGTAATATTCTGAACTAAAATAAGCAGGGTGGGATTATGCTCAGGAGCAAGCCAGCAGCTCTGTCAATATTAATGTCACTCTACATGGGTTCACAGTTACATTCCAATCAAACGCCACTTAATTTTGACTGTAAAACAAGGAAACAAGGAAGCATTGCTTGCTTTTCAGATCTTAACCTTCCTTTCAGAGGAAGAGTAAAATTCCTTTTAACCTTCCTCACCACCCACCTGTGTTCTTCTCACTCTCTTCTCTCTCTCTTTCACACATGCACTTATTTCAAAATGCAGCTAAAATATCCACTGCATGTGTATTCCTGCATTACTGCTTTTTCAACTGTCTTGCCAACTTATTAACAAGCACAACTGCTCCCTCCTGAAATGGAGGTCATCCAAATCAATCAAAGTTGAATATCCTGATATCTGCCTACGTCCACTATCCCAAATTTTACTTCTCTGCTTCTCATCTTCACACTGTCCTTTGGAGCTTTAATTCTCTGCAGCTCTCCAAGAAAATCTTTCCCAAAGATTTTACACATCTCATGTTCTTCTCCTTTCAAAGCAGACACAGATGATTATTAGCAGTTTAGTTGTTATTTCTCATCTCCTAAATGCATAAATTCTACTTTCTCACTCTACTGTATGAAATAGAAAAGCAATTAAAAACAGTAACAGCAAGACTACACATACTTGGCCTCTGTAGGGCAATACTGACAGCTATTTTTTTCCTATCAAACCACTGAACTGTAACACAGAACATTATTGCTCATTTTAACTGAGCCATTCAGTTAATGAAACAGTCACATGCTGCAAATTTCTTCACCATTTGCCTTCAGAGAAGAATGCTCTGCTGACTTCAAACTGACTTAAAAAATTATTTCAGGTCACATTTGAACCCTAAGATCCAACTTCATTTTTTATTAAGAACTAATATTCTATGCAACAATTGCTGCCACAAACCAGCTACCTACTGATCACCTGTGCCATAAGCAGTTCAGATGAAAAAAGCAAAGGAGAGAGAACACAAAGCATAGCTAATTCATGTTCTCTATTTTAAAAACAACAGTTTAGTGAACATATGCTGCAATTATCTGCTCACTGATTAGTGATAGATCTCAATGCAGCCCAGCTCAAAGCATTGCTGGAGTCCTCCTTCCAAGCCCTGTTTAACAGGTGTTCTGAAGGTTGTGTCACAGATTGTGGCAATCCCTCTTCCTTAATTTCCTCTGTGTGCAATAAAGGCAACATGGCCCTCCTCACAACTTTGGGTAGGTACAGCACATGCCCCAAGGCTGCTGCTTCAGCTGGTTAATTAGCACAATCAGCATTTTTAATTTGTGTGAGGGAAGAAGGCACACTGAAGCCCAAAGTAACCTGAGATTTCCTATACCTTACTGTGAGAGAAAACAAAGGCATGTGGTTAATTACATATAAATACATATGGAATTTCTAAGCAAGACAGACAGCCAGGTTTGAACACCTTCACAAAGTTTTCAAAGCCAGATACGAAAGACCTTTGTGCATTTACGCTTTTTGAACAATATACCACTGGCATTTAGATGTAGCAACAAGTTTCACATTTTACGAGTTCACAAGTCTGTTTGTCCAGAACAATGATACAAAAATAATACCATGAAGATTTCAGCTGTGGTTCATGTTAATATTTCAAAGACTTCAACAGCTTAGTATGTTAAGCTTACTTTGCATTTTGATTAAGTGGCAGCCACCACCACCTTGTGGCTAAGAGAGTTATTTCAACCTCATGCGAATTTCCATGCTGGGTAAGGATTTGTTGGCAATGACATATTCCTACCTTTTTATTTTTCTATTTGTTCCATAGGTATCTCCATACAGAACGTTACCATGAGAACCAAGAGAACTCATTTGATCATTTGGATAGACATTAACTAATTTAGCCATGTCAGCAGAAAAAGGAGAATCATACAACACTGGTAGAAATTCAGATTACCAGCAACAAAAAAGTTCCACAGCAGAAGAAATTACAGAAATAATGCACTGTATTTACACTACCTGAATTATTGGACCTTCATATGCCAGAAAATCTGAAGTCCTTTAACAAGCCTACAGGTTTCATCAGTTTGCCTTTTAAGTCCTACTGACACCACTGAGATGCTTTGATGCAGATGCCTAAAATCAGGCATAAGAGTGCTACTACCAATGTCTAAACTTCCAGTTGAAACGTGACCAAACAAGTGGTGTTTTATCTCTGCAATCTTCACAACTGTCTAGGGAGAAAGGCAGCTGGATGTAGCTGAACCTCAAGGCTTCTGAAGAATACACACAGCTGGCAATGCACAGCTCCAGCACTGTGCTATCCAAGTCGCCATAAAAGGGTGACCCTAGAGCACAACTAGACCACAAACAGATCATTTACTACTGTGCTTAAGCACCATCAGAAGTGACAGTCTTTCTCACCAGCAGCACGAGTGGAAGGTGACGAACAGCAACAAGCAGCATTATTTACAAAAAAGCTGCATTTGCAAAAGGCACTGCAGTCCAGCAGACATGAAGGCTCACAGAAAGGCTACTAAAAGTTATAATGGTCATGCAAAAAACTAATCAAAGTGTCTCATAATAAATTATGTTGCTTTGCTATTACTTTGAAAGTCAAATTGATTTTTCTATATTCTCAATACCGCCCAGTTTCTTACATAATTAAAATTAAGTCAAATCTAATACAAAAGAAGGACTTATTTTTTTCTCAGTCATATAATGGTGAAATGAAGGAGTTACCTGCTCCAGGGTGAGCTGCTTTGAAATGGTATCATTTTCCAGTTTTTTAATCTTCTTCATCAGTTTGTTCACTTGAAATTCCTGTTCCTGTTCTAAATGCTGCTCCAGTTCAGCTTTCTCATGTTGCAGCTAAAAATTTAGGAGACATGGAAATATTTTAAACACACAAATAAAAGCATGAACTTAGGCATCTTTTATACATTTATTTACACATTTGTTCCTACTGCATGTAAAATTCTCTACTGATGCTTCTCAAAAGACTTCAAAATGCACAACCCACCCACCAGCCCTTCAAAAAGGAGCATTTTAAACTGCGTCGTATATTTACAAAGCAGATAAATGTACATTTCCAATTATTGAATTAAGTTAAATCAAAATAGGGTATTTTATATGCTATATATAATGCATTGTAGACATGCCAAAAGTAAAAAAATCTATAAAAATGTCCACAAAAGCATTAATTTTCATCTAAATGCATTATCTCAAGAGCACCCAAAGCACAAAATGCAGGTCTTAGCACTTCCTTCTCCCAAGCAGCTGAAAGCTTAAAATCATGACTGCAGTCATACTAATGAAATTGCTGTGCAATGAGTTTACGAACAACAACAACAAATTAATTTATATTCCTATGCTATCAAAATCAAACTGTTTTGATGACATAGAAATACTGGTTATTTCAAATCAGTGTTACACATCATCTTACTACCGAAGGGAATTTTTTTCATTTACTATGTCCAGTGAAAAAAAATGTTTAACTCTCAAGGCTCTCAAGCAGATGGAAACAAAAAACCCCCCTTCATTTTAAAATAAAGTATGGCTTGAAGTAGAGTCCCTCTGAGACAGGGATCCAAGTCTTCCTGTGGATAAAACAGTGTGACTGGCACCATGGTACAAACATGTGAATCTGGCTCAGGGAAAAGCAAATGTCACCAAAAGACAATGGTGTAATTACGTCGTGTTCTGACCATCCACTGAAAATTGCAGGCACCTTTTTCCACCTGCTTATTTTCTATGCCAGTTCTTCTGGATAGCACATAACAATGTGTAAGACCACAGTGTTTAAATGTGCGAGGAAAACCTGAGGAAATGCAGACATACCTTGCACTCATGGACACAAATCAAGGTTGCTGGATAGCCACAGCGAAGGAATATATTTTGATTTTGAAACAAGCTAAAATTGCTCATTTGTTAATTCAGCTCCTTTTGCTGCTATTTAGAGAAAAAATGGTCTGTGAAGTGCAGCTTGGCAGAGAGATCAGAGCCAAAAGGCTCATGGAGAAAGAGCACCAGGCAGACAGCAACTATATGGCAACATCCATATGAGAGAAGTTTGGGATTTAACTGTGTTTTCAGGGCTTATCAACGTTGAGATTTTATTTTTCACAATTTTAGATAAACACCAGAATAGAAAACTCTTAGAATAGACAATATTGGCTTCATTTTACAAAGAGGGAGAAAAATACTACTAACATCCCCCAAAATACATGAGTGGTATCTGTCACTCATACAGGGTAAAATAATTTTCCCTTTTATTTCCTTTGATCACAAAAACAAACCAAAACAACCAAAATCCAGTTATTGCTGAAACCTTAATGCTGAAGAACAGAATTGCTAACAATGAGAAAATATCCACTGGTAAAACACAGGTGGATAGTGTTTATTTTACTTGGTAAAGTAAGAGAGTCTTTTCCAACTGTTTTTAATTATATGCAATTATAGCAACAATGGTCTACAGATACACCTGCCAGCTAATGAGAAGGAAAAAAATGTGCTAGAATGTCACTATGATGCCAATGTCTTATAGACCTTGAACTGCATATGAAAACTGAAGGAGAATTTTCAGCTACATAAGATTAGAGATGGGTTTGGTGCAAGGGAGACAGTGACTAGTTTGAAGTGAGCAAGTGGGGCCATCAAACACAAAGCTTAGCAGCAGGACTGTTCACTTAAATTCTGAACAATTACAGCAATACTCTCTCTCTGCAGAAACAAGTGTCCTGATACAATGCAGAACCACATTTATCTTCCTTCCTCACTGTACTGGCTTACTTCTGGGATAGTGGAAAACATTTTTATGAAGTAATGGAGACAATGGATGAAGTTCTCCCTTAAAAAACCAGCCCTCATTTATCCCCCAGACTATGACCTTGTACAGACTATTTTTAGTATTCCAGGCCCTCAAAAGTTGTCCACTTCTTCCTTTGCTGCATCCTGAAAACCCTATTTATTAACAAATTTGTATCAGCAGTATGCCTCCTCTTTATGTCCAGATGTTCATCAAATCAATGATAGATGAGCTGGCTCTGTTTATTCCGCACAACCCCATTTGCATCCTTGAGCTGACGCATGGTATTTTGGAGAGCAGGAAGGGTAATAGCTTAGGTTTACAGACTTAGAATTTTTTTAAGAATTGTCAAGAATCAAACTTGCATAAGAACCATTTCTGTACAGAAAACCAATTACTTAACTCGCCTGACTACACATTATGCTATTATCTTGGTATGTTGTGACATCTTACTTTCAAGGACAGATACTTGGACCAATTTGCACTTCCAAAAATATGGTGTTGAAAAAAATCTGAATTTGATTTTGAAAAGGCCTGGTGCAAAATTTAAAGTAACTGACTTTGTAAGATCAAACAATATTAAACATAAATTTCTCTTTGGAGCAGCCTTGTTTCATAAAAGATTAATTTCTAAGATTTTCTACTTTAAATTTCAAAACAGTAACTTAACATGTCCATGTCCACCGCTGCAAGAACAGAGCCTGCTGCATCAAAACGCTTCTAATGATAGTCATTATAGAATGGTAGCAGTATTTTGCAGAATAAGGACTGAGGATGCTATAAAAACATTGTTCCAAGCTCTCCAGAGACTTCATCAGGCAAACAAAAATAAATTACATGAAGTACATAGGAAAATATAGTAAATGCATATAAGGTTTGTAAGAACTTTGACAGGGATGTATGTGATAAAAAGCTTTCATTTACTACAAAGTCTCTGTTGGGATGCATATGCTCCTTCATTCCTGCAACACTCAGCCTAGAAAATTAATAATTATGCTAAACAAAGGAAATTTATCTAATAAAACTGTACATTTATAAATTTGGCATGTAGAGGCAGTGAAAGCAAATGCTAGACAGTTATAAAAAGCCAGTCTTATTACACTGAGAACACCTTCTTTTATGTGCTGCTACGTCTGTTCAGACTCAGTCTGGCATATAGTAAAAGGTTTCAATATTAATTTCTTATGATACTGCAAACCTGATGTCCCTCAGTGTTTTATAACAGCAGTGCACATGGTGCTGAACTGGGAGATTCTTGCTGGCTGTGAGGAGTGCTGCAGCTCTGGCAGGCAGCTCCCACATTTAAAACATTTTAACATTCTGGGAGCTCATTCCAGAGGCCAGGCTGAATGCGAGGCATAAGCCCCTACAATTGTGACAAACAAAGGTCTGACAAAGCAACAAACACACAGGCCCCATGAAAAAAGTCCCTCTGTTAACGGTGGCTTTCAACAGAATAATGTGGCAGTAATTTTGACACAGGCACAGAGTTGTAAGTACTTGGAAAATTGAGAGAGTGAAAATGATACGCGGTTTAGCAGAAGTACACCTCTCCTCTGTTCCAAAATGCAAAGGTCTAGACAAAACAACAGATTCATATGCAATTTTCTTCCCTTACTCATGCGAAAAGAAGGAAGCCATTTGATGCACAGTGTCTGACAGCACGGATGTTGAAAGTCTAGTTCCAGGTCAGACCAACACTGCCTGGCAAACACAGAATTAAGAGTTTAATCCCAAAGAATAGTGGAGCAACCAGCTGGAGACTACTGTACTCCTGGTTAAGTCATCATCCAAAGTCTGCATCTAATTCAGCTAGAATTCCCTCCAGAGCAAAGGTGCCAAAAACGGATGCGGGCATTTATGAGTTCATTATTCTCCTAACAAAGACACAATTGCTGCACTCTAGTGGGTAATGGTAAGAATTGGCACTCACAAATCTCAGGAAATAAAAAAAAGGAAACTGTAATTATCTTAACTTCCTGGTCTAAAAAACTTTAGCCAGGAATTTGGCACTACACCTGTATAATGGGAAGACTATCCCATTATAGAGAAGATACTGTAATAAACTCTAAGCTGACAATGTGATGTGTGCCAATAATGCCCACTTTTCAAAAAAAGTGAGTTTATTTGTAGTATTAGGAATTTATCTTCTCCAATTTTTAATCTGTCAGTTTACATGGGTATAATTTCCAGGATTCGTAACTGAAGAATCAAAACTTTCAAACAACAGATAAAATTTCATAAAAGGAATGCCAAGTTTTATTTTCAGGTCTTGTTACCTAAGAAAACTGCCTGAAACTCACCAATATTCTAATCACTAAATCCATGATGTCTAGAGAGAAGAAAAATTACTTTCATGGAAACATATGGTAATATTCAAATGTTTTCTAATTCTACAGGTAAGCTCTTTAGTGGAAGGGACCATTTCCTCTGTATCATTTATAAGCTGCCAACTGTATTACTGGAGTTTAGGAGAATAAATCAATATTCTGGTTTTGCATTTCACAGCAAGTTTATCACACCAAAGACATCATCAAGCCATGAAATGAGATCTGCATTCAGCACACACACAAACAGAAAAACAGTTTTAATATTAAACTGTTTCATTTAAAACAAGTGCTCCACCTGTACTGCAAGTCTTAAGCCACTCTAAAGGTATGAAAAGTCATCTACAAGTATGGAAAACAAAACCTGCTGACGAGTATAAGGGAAGGGTTAATAACATTTGCAGTCTATGCCTTTAACAGAAACACCACTGGTGCCTATGCACAAGCCACAAAAGAAACCAAGTTTCAGCTTCATCCTTGTGGAGGAGCTTTGATATAACCCTTATCTCCTCTGTGCACTGCAGTTTTCAGGTGAACCTCTAAGCAAGAAATCCTATGCCACTCACCCTTCACAGGCACCACCACCACCACCACCAGGATGCTGACAGCTGTTCTCTTTTTCCAGTTAGCTGGGTTAATATTCAGACAGAGGGAAAACTCACAATTTACTCCCAAAAACTGCTACCTAATGGTAGTGAAACTATACAGCTTCAGGATGAACAATTTGGAACACAGGTGCATTTATGAACTGCCATATTTTAAAATCTTCTGGTTGACATAGCCATGTTTATCAAAGGCTAAATGAGGCTTACAGCAAGGCCACAGGGAATGAAATCTAAGGCTGCAGGTGTTACCTCCACACTCTTGTAGTTACATTATACAGCTACTTTCTCTAAGCAGAAACCTGCAGCTTACCTGCTGAAAGCTCAGTAATATTTAAGGGATAATGCTGAATCCAGAACCGAGGATTTTCTCCAGATGCCGTACAAAAGGCGAGAATAACTTCAGTTTTATGTCTGCATTCTGTTTCAGATGCTTCTCTGAATCTTTCTCACTAATGAGAATGAAACTGCACTCTTTAAGGGTTTCCAATAGACAGCACAATGCCCTTGCATTGTTTAATACATTACAACAAGCCAGGCACCCCCTTGGCCATTCTGAGAATAGTATTGTTACCTTTTTCTTTAATTTGGAGCAACAGTCAAAGGATAGTTTCTGAAAGTCCATAGCAAAAAAGAATAAAAGTAAGTGTACTTCTAGGGCAACAAGAAGTTTGTATTTCTCTTTGTAATCTGTGAACCTATTTTGCATAATTTTAGCAATTTAAGAATATTAGAGATAGTTAGAAAAACCTGTTAAAATAATTTCATGTGAATTCTAGGGAAAAAGCTAAGCATATTTTAAGCAATTACTAGATACAACAATTAAGTTGCTGCCAAACTCTGTGGTACAAATTTGTGTGCAAGGTCATTAAAGGACTTCAAAACCCTCCAAACAATCAGGTGTAATTCATGCTTTTACTTTTAAAGGAAGTTTTACTTTCCTCTTTACAGTGTATAGTACGGTCCCACATAACCTGGTTCTGTAACAGATTTCTACATCTCCCTTTCAATTAAACAACATTGTTCAACATACCATTTCTCCCTTTACTGCAAGAGGCTCCAGTGGAAAGCTTTTTCTATAGTGATATCCACATCTTTCTTCAATTAGAAAAGAACAGTTGATACCCCTCTTTTACTGCCATCTGCTTCTCTGGTTTTCATGAAAATGCATGACTTAGAAAGCAAACGTGTCTCTTACTCAGAAACATTCTTGTCAGTCCTCAAGAACAGCAAAGGAAAATAGTAATACCACGTAAGGGATATTTTATCTTGCTACTGAGCTTCCTGTGTGATAGCAGCCACCAAAGACACAAAGTGAGAGAAGGCCCAGTTTTCAGTAACAAAAGCACCAGATGGGATTAGCTCTAGTGGTGTTTCCAAACACTGTATTTCCTAACTGCAGGGCTAAACATGCCTTCAGTGCCCAGCTGCAGAACACAGCAATGCTTACAACATACAAATTAGCTTCTTTTAAAGTGCCTGCTTTTTCATGACAAAGCTTAGAACTAATGGCATGAAAAAAGCTCAGGCAGATCACACTAAACATTCCCCTAACTTAGTACCCTGGTCTCCTGCAGGGGCCAGAAGCAGCTATTTAGGCAAGACTCTGAGAACACAGCAAGCATGAACAACACTTGCAACAAATACTTACCCACTTCCCAAATATTAGCAACTTGGATAACGAAAAGAAATTTTTCTGCCACAAATTGCCCCAGCATCTTCAACCTTTTTACTTTTACCATCAAAGTGACGTGTTTTAATTCAGTAGAAGCAACTGTTTTGTTACAAGTACGGATAAACTTACAGAAAAAGTCTCCTTCAAGCATCGCTGCACATTCTTGTATATAAAGTTTAATATTTCAGGACTGCTGTTAAATATCAAATGTGTTTCACTAACATTTTAAATTAATCAGTAACTCTTGTCTGGAAGACAGTTAACATTTAATGCAAGCTACACCCATTTTTTGCATCAGTATACAAACTTGCAGGTTCTCAAAGCTGAGTTCGCAGATGTAAACTTTAAAGCAACATGTTAAAAAAAGGTTACTCACTACACTTCTTGTATTTTGCTTTTATCAAGTGTCAGCTTTACAACCTGACCACTTCCCTCAGAGTGCAGTCAGGCAAACACAAAAGTTCAGCCACCAGTCAGTCCTGAGGCTCCTGGGAGAAACATCAGTAAAGACACCAATTACCTGCATCAGTTTTCTTGAGAGCTCATTAGTGAGAAATTCCTCTTCCTTTTCATAGTTTACTGCAAGTGTTTCTTTCTCTTTCTGCAGAGCTTGAATCTTCTTAAATAGAGTGTTGCTGATGAATTCCTCTTCTTGCTCTGCCCTTGCTTGCTGTGAAATAAAGACACAGTTTTGAGAAAAAAGCGAGCAAGTTTCCTTCTAAAAAAGCTGCAATTATTCCATTCCCCTTTAAATGCCTATCATCCTGGAGGCCTGTAGGCTGGATCTAGATGCTGTTACCATACCCTTTTATAACATGATAGCACCTTTCTTCATTTTTTGTTTTCAACCTTTTAACTTGAGAAACTGCACTGGTGCTTCAAAGCGGCCTCCACCCAATCAAATACACAAATTCCCCAACCTTATAAACTTTATAAAAGCATTACAGATTCACAGATCCTTATTTTTACCTATTTTATATCTAAAAAGGAACTCCTCTCTAAGTGTTCTTCATTACAAGCACAGCTCAGACTGCTGCATGCACCACTGTGCCTTCTTCTCAGATCCCTTAGACTGAGCTCTGCTTTCCAGGAGGCAAATAATGCTCCCCTTCTTTCACCCAGATACACGAAGCCACGGGCAGCACGACTCCTCTCACAGGAATTCCTACCCAACCACCAAGAAAACAAGCATGTTACTCCTCAGGACTGCTACTCCACTACAGCAACTCAAATGCTACAGGGTAACTTTAACCCAAGCTACTGTGAAATCTTCCCCACAAAGAAAGGTGACAATTTCCATTTCAGCTTTCTGCTATCACCCTGAACCGCTCCACAGAAAGCCAGCCTGGGAGATTGCTCTCTTGCATTCCCTGCAGTTCAGATGTTTGCATGTTTTTTTAAGTATAAAGTTGAAAAATGGAACACAGAAGTGATCTTTTGAAAGCCTGCTCTAAAAGACCGTGAAGGGTATTTCATACTGGCAAAGATCACAGCTACAAATTGGTAGAGCCAACTCTTAATTCCGCAGTCCAAAGCCTAGAACAAGTGAATGACAGAAATACTGCATTTAACAAATGAGGCAAGATAGTGCTAGGAGTGGCTTTATTCCCTGCAACGAAATCCATGACTTGAATTGCACATATGTGATTTGCCCTGATTCTAATAAAATTATACCAGCTTATAGCTTATGTAAACATTCTGCAAGCTGTATTTCAGTAAAATTAGAGGAAAATTTAAGAGCTGAAACAGACACACTACTGAAAGTTTATCTTCCATAATCTTCTGCCCAAAATGTACCAAAATAACAATCTCTTTATACTTATTGTACACTGGAAAACACTTGAAAGATTTCACTATGTCAGTGATCTTTTAACTGGAATGATGCATTCCCTAGTGGTCTAAGAGCCAATTACTTAGCCACCTTCAATATCTAGGAGAAAAGTTAATTAAAGAACATAACTGTCTTTAAATTTGGTGAAACAATAGAATTGTAAATTTTCCTCATGATATCATCAATATCATAAAATCTAAAGCAGTGGTTTGGAAAGTTCTCATTTGAGTCCTCCTTCCATCAAGCCCCTCTCTTCATATCTTTGCCTCTGCCTTCTTGCATTTTCTCCCATCTCTATTGCTTTCTTTTCATGGCCCTTTCCTACTATTTATCCTCCACCAGCTCCCTTCTCCCTGTCACCACCAGAGCTGGCACAAGCCCAACCTGAAAAAAACAAGAAAGAAAAGAAAAAGCAAGGTCAGGCAGGGTTTACTGGCTTAGCAGCTTAGGTGCTGCACAACACCTGCTCTCTAATGTTTTGCATCTCCATAGCAAAGAACTGCTACTCCAGCATGTTCAGCATCAGTATTATTACCTGTCATAACCAGAATATATAGAGTTGTCCAAGAGTTCTGAAGAAATGTTGCACTGTCAGCTCACACCTCAGAGCATTAAAACTCATGGAATCTAACTGCTCTGAATAACACCATCTATCAGTTTTAGAGCTACTAACCATCTTATGTCTTCAGAGACACTCCGGAACAAAGTAAACAAGTGAAATTGCAAGGGCTCATTGTCCTCAAATCATTAAAATTCATGCATACTGTTCCAAAATCAACTCCTCCACTGCCTTCACTACATAGGATTTCTACTTGTGTCTGGTTTTCAATGGTTCAGACAGTAAAACACAGTAACACAGACCAAGCTTACCTAAAATTAAATTAGAAAGCACTTGGTTCTGAAAAACAAAAGAATGAGGGTGTTTCTGCTTTGATTTCTATTCATCTGTAACTTGCACAGATTTGTTCTGCTCACGCTTTGCACCAGTCAAAAGCTCTAAAATCACATCATTATAGCACCGAGCCTGCACAACGCTGTTAGCCAGATCCTGGTGTCACATTAACGATGGGCGCTCAGGCCAAGAGGAGCACAGGCTGCCAAGATCCCTGTCCCAGCCAATGGCCCTCCTTTGTGCCCGCACGGGAGCCCATGCGGCCAGGCAGCAGGCCAGCACAGGCTGAGGAGACACCCACAAACGAAGCCTTTCCCTTCCTCCCATTCTCCTCTCCTGGATCTGCTTCCCAAGCTGGCGTGCCACACAGGCAGCGTGCTGGCACACTGTGAACGGGAGCGAGCAGCCACAGGTCGTTCCTGTCTAAGAACTGCCCTGCAACAACCTCTGTGCCCACAGCGTGCAGGACCCCGGAAAAGCTGAGTAGGATCATATCCACCTCCCTTACACAAAGAATGCATTTCTCAACTGAACAGAAGCAACCCTACACATCTACACATGAACTGTAAGCTCCAGATATCCACGCATCATACTGAATATAATGAATGTCCATCTAATTACCCAAGGGTTGGCATTTTAACACAAACATTTCAGTTGAAAAACATCAGACAGTTATTAAGACTGCATACAAGGCACATAATTCATTACCACACTTCTTCTAAATTTCATTCTGAAACTTGCCATTCATCTCATTACTCATTATCAGGTGATAGGTCAACTATCTTAAGTAATAGAATAATTTATGCTTACCCTAATATAGCCTAAAATCTTGAAATCTGTTACTCATTTAACCCATAATCAGAACTCTTTCTCTGGATGCAAATACATTGTTTTTTCAAAGGGATAACCTGTCTTTTTATTAAGTATCTGTATTTGAAAATAGGCTTGATATCATCAGCAAAGAAAAGAGAAACAGGATACAGAAATCAGAAACACCAGGTCTTCCATACAGAGAGTACAGAGGTCTTGGTTTTCTTCTATTATCTGTATCACACTCAACATCCAAAAATACTAATAGCCGTTTGCTCTGTTCTGCATACCATATTACAAAATAAATTGCTAAGGCACTGAATTATACAAAATGGTAACACCTGATCAGTCTCTGGAAACCTGAAACTAGCAATCTACTTCCACCACAGATTTTCTGCATAACAGCAGTCATATCCACCTGTCTCCTGTGTCTCAAAACCCCATGCATAGCTAACTTGGAGCATTCCATGGATGTATCCACTAAGGAAAATCTGTAATTATTGTGGTCATGATCCTAAATGCAAGGGCTATCATGTTACTTTGCAGGAAATCCAAGAATAAAGAGGGAGGTAAAAAGCACCTCATACATGTAAACCACAAAAAACCTCTTCTATTTTTGAGGAAGAAAAAGCCTATAATTTCTATTGCAGAAGCTTGTGAAATCCTGATTACTAGCACAGCTGATGCATGAACTGTTGTAAAAACCTGCCCTTGTGAGCTTAAAATCCAAGTAATTTTGAAAGAACTAAGAAACATATTTGTCTTAAACTTTAGATAGTAACTATCATATTAGGAAGTGAATTGCACTATACATGCTGCATATACTACCGTAAACTGAAAGGTTTGGTGTTAAAACACTTCTTCTCTCAGTTCTTCTTGCAAATACACCTTTAGCAGACCAGGTTCACACTGCTGCATTTCCCTCTGTCTCTTGGCTCTAGCACAAGCAGCAGCTTCTGTTTCTGGTGGGATGCTCCTGATACTTCAGAGTATCACGCCTTCCTGACACTGCACAGTAAGCAAGTAATCCAACTAATACCTACTCCATAGTCAGTATCAGCTCATTATCAGTGACATGACAGGAATATGTTCTTGCATTTTAGTGTCAGGTGTCATTTCAATAGCAAATGTTTCCCAAACTGCTCCAGGCACCTACACTCCACCACCTGCAAGGCAGATGCCAAGCATGCCCAGCCTGCATGCAGACAAACATCACCTGTCTCCAGGACATCCAGGGTAGAGGTGACACAAGATTTAAGGGAATCTTGTTGGAAACAGCCTACCAAGCATTGTTTTGATCTAATCCACCCTTGAAGGTCCTTTATGTCAAGAGCCACCATGACCGCTTTACCACTCATCCATCTTTTCCTGGTGCAGTTCCTGCTGACAAGAGTCTGAGGACAACGTAACCCTGTAGATGGAGCTGAAGAGCAGCTTAATCTGACACAAGAAACTCAATCTTTGCTACTGAATATAGACTGAAGGGTTGGGTTCGGGAAGAGATGATCTCAGTCTCTGCACATGTTACACTGAACTAAAGCTGTCACTTCAGAAAGCAGCCTTCCCGACAGTCCTACTAAATAGGATGAGGTAAACAGGGTGAGAAGTGCAGCAAGTTACAATGACATGATTTTAGAATATGCAGTTCTTGCATAAAATAAAATCTAAGCTTCCCAGCTCTCCTGAAGTACACACTCCTCTAGCAGTACTAACTCAAGTGGCTGCTCTGGTCATACTTTTTGGTACCAGGTTAAAATGATACAGAAAAGTACTGATCTACAAATGCAATCAACACTGCTGATACTGTTCCCTTACAGCAGAAACTTTTACAGTGCAGCTATTTTTTCCTCCAAACCTTCCAGCTGCATCTGAAATGGCCACAGCGCATGCAATGTGCCTTTCAGACAAGAGAAACGTGAACCGCCACAAGAGCAGAAGTCAACAGCAACTCAGAGAAGAACTCACCCTACTGCCAAGTGCAGCAACTGCCCAGCAGCACATTCCTGGCTGTAAGGGCTGAAGGACAAGGATTTCCACCCAAGCCTCAGTAATGATGTGGGCACAGCTTTCCCCCCACCCAAGTAAAGGTACTTTTTTCAGCTGGGTGGCCTGTCTGCAGAGAAAAGAGAGAATGCTCTTGTGGTTGAAGTGGTGAGCTGGAATTCAACTTCTGGGGTCAATTTGTAGTGTGATTTCCTGTCTAATCTATGGCAAACCCCCAGGGTCGTTTCCTCTGTTCTGACATAAAAGCACTTTTTTTCTTTTTTTTCTTTTCCTTTCTTTAAGATGAGTTTTCAGGAGTAAGAGAGCAATAGAAAGAATCAGGCATTTTTATTTTGGGGCATACAGTATCTCCCAGAAGCCCCAAAAAAGAAGTAAGACCTTTGAATTGTTCCTTCAGAACTTCAAG
Organism: Origma solitaria; assembly: GCA_013397895.1. NCBI lineage: Eukaryota > Metazoa > Chordata > Aves > Passeriformes > Acanthizidae > Origma > Origma solitaria. The sequence goes on along the minus strand of VZRL01005376.1, from coordinate 710,842 downwards.
CTGCTGGGCTGATTTTTTTTAGCACAAACCTGCCAGTTGAGGAGGAAAGTAGTTTTTTGGTTGGTTGGCTTCTAAAAACAAACAAACAAACAAATAGAACTCCACCCCCCCCCAAAAAAAAAATCACAAACTTACAAGCTTACCAAAAGTTATTTTCAAATGATACTAAGGAAGAAAGAAATTCATTACTGAAACTCACACTGAGAAATTCAACTACTCTAAACATTACCTATTGTATAACATTAAAGCCACATGCAGAATTGCTTCAAAGCACAAGTCCTATTATATTTCAACTATTCAGTAGATGAGTTCTGCTGCAAGAGAGGACAAAAAAATCTGGTTTTTATTAGAATAATAAGAGAATACCTTCATTATAAGCTACAATTAAAGTATTAAAATCCAGTTCCTTTTAATTTCCATTTATAGTTGGAAATTCTCTGTCCCCTCCATCCCCCACTCCCCTCCTTTTTAAAAGGTCAATTAGGTTTCGGCCAGACATGTCAGAACGCCTCTGTCACAGCACTGCTGCCGCTAACTCCAGGCACAGCAAGGTTTTCCCTCAATGCCTACCAAGTGATCCAGCATATGGCCACACATCCACAATGGATGCAGACTGATGAGAGAAATGAGCAGGCTCAAACAACACAAGAAATACATTTTTCTCCCACGTCAGTTTTAACCACAGTCAAACGTTTTCAGCTCAGCACCGCTCATGTAGCCTTATGGGACCTTCTCTCAAAAATTCAGGTGCATACACCCTGTGGTTTGGGAACAGCACTTGTGAAAAGCCCCCAGAACTGACCAGCTTCCTAAACACAAAAGTCATTAGTATTCTTTCATGCTAAATAATCTCTTAGCATCAGCAATGAAGCAAATTTTTTGATGGTATGCAATATCATAACACCACACATTTGCACACACTTCTCTCTCACGTTTTAATGTTGACCTGGAAGTTTTGCACAACTGAAACACACAAGCAGTAAAAATGAAATAAGCAAGTTATGAAAACAAGCTCATTTGACAAGCATAAATATTTATAAAATTAATGCATTTGGCTAATTACAAATGAAGTGTAACAAGCTATATGAATTTCATAATTAATACAATCAATTCCTGAATTACTTACATAATTGAAAAATAATTTAAGCAGCTTTCTTCAAAACAGAAAAAAAATAGCGTACTCTTCAAGGGTTTTTATTATATCTAAATAGTGGCATGAAGTTGTTAATAAAAATGCAGCATGTGAAAAAGCCACATTTTCTGTGACTGAGAAAGTGTCAAGATAGGGACTAGAAAAATGTATCCATAACTTTACTTACCAGTTTAACCATGACAACATATTGCTATGCAAGCCCTAATGTAACTAAAGATTTTAGGGCAATAAAGCACCATAAAGGAAAAAGTAGCAGGGTTGTACAGGCACACATTAAACACTTCCTATTTTGAACACTCAACATGACAGCCTTAAGAATCTCACTATTCATTAGACACATGCTTTATAGCTCTTATTTTTCATTCACTTAAACATCATCATGTAGAACAAGCTCCCAGTCGGTTATCAGGGCTGGAGTCTGCTTCCAGCACACAAGAGCTGTAACCTGAGCCAACAGAAGTCACAGGCCAAGGCAGGAATGACCCAGCAGGGAAACTAAATCTGGCCCACAGACCTTTCCAAATGGCTGTATTTCATGAGGCCCTTCCTCCATCCCATGGCTGCACACACCCCACACATTTCCTACACTTGCTGCATTTTCAGTGGCACTGGATTTCCAGTGCATGTATAAAATAAGTATAGTGCATATAAGCACAAACAAACCCACTGCCCGTAGCCCTCAAGTTCACTGCATACAAGCAAAATATGGCTTCAAAATACACATTAAATGTTCCTCAGGAGGGCTGTAATGACTGCACGTACAAACACGGCCAGGAAGGCACCGAGAATGGGGCTCTGTCAGACAACTCCCCATCAACCCAGCACAGGCAAAGGACTATTTCCAGCACGAAGCTTCGGCAACACATCTCCTCCAGAAGACGACAGGTGCCAGAGACTTCCCATCTTTGCTAGTTTGTACCCAGCTGAAAATTTACATTGACAACAACAGCCAATAGGGAAAATACAGCTACACTGTCAGATCAAACTCTGAACCGAAGCTTGAAAGACCTCTCTCTATTAATCCTTTACTGATGATTACTAGAAAGAAGTTTCTGCTTTACTCTTTGACTTCTACTGGCACTGCTGTTTTACTGCTGGATTTATTTGTACAGGAAATAGTTTGCTAGTTAATCAATAGCGGAAAACAAATGGAAAACAGAAGCATGTGGAACAGGTTTTGCTTTTGTTCAGCCCCAGTATAAAAATTGCTAAAAAACATGACAAGGATGCACATATACATGTAACAAGATCTGGAGTTTTATGTTTAGTTTGTCTGAATTTTCAAGTGTACAGATTTCTTGACATGAAAGATAGAAAAAAGGTCATATTGCTTATAGCTAATCTTGTAGCATATACTGCTTTGTTGGAGGTAGTGTGTCAATTATTTTCCACAGCCTGTGTGATCACTGGAATAACCATCCTCTTAAAATGCTGTGGTTTGTTTGACCTGCATCTACATTACTTAAATTTAATGAAATCTGGTTGTTATGCTACTTAGAAACTAATAATCAACAACAGCTTAAATCTCAGCAACACCACCATTAGTACTAGAACCTACAAGGAATGTAGCACCCCAGTCCAAATTATTCTGTGATATCAGATGTCTAATGCATAAACACTTCTTATATTAACATATCTTAAATGTTTTTTTAGTCTATTTTCTTCCCACTGATAAATCAACATTTATCTTCAATGTAACCACACATTAACTAGTCCACTTTGCTGGACTGACCAATTAGCAAACTCAAAACTGCATACCCCCAAAGCTTCAGAGCAGGAACAGCAGAAGATTTAACGGAAGAGTAGACTATTAGGTGACTAACTTAACACACAGCTTCTGTTCAGAGCTATGTGGGTGCTAACAGGCACTGAGCTGTGCTCTAAAATAACAAACTTCTGCTCAAAATGCAACCACAGCAAACTCCTGTTACAGGTAGCTTGGCAGCCGCAACTGTTTCTCTATTTAAAGACAAAAGGGCACAAACAAAAGCAGTGAACGGAGATTTAAGAGTCACCCTTCCCCAAATAACCTTCATTAAAATCCTACTTCACTTCATGCAGTCCAGGTAACCCTTTGCAAGCAAGTAATTATGAAACACATGTTCTTCTTCATCAGAGTACTTAGTAAGAGATGAAGTGTAATTCTGTTATACCCAGTTTTGCCAGGCAGAAGGTGCCAGATAACTGCTGCATGGCATGTCCCATGCAGTGCCACCAGCATGCCACAGGTATTATCAGCAACTCTCCCTGCTCCCAGGCAGAAGACTGCAAATTTTCTCATTTCAACTGGGTCCTGAGCACCAATTGCCTGTGTATTCATCATCCTTCCCTTCTAGGTAAAAGTGGCTTTCAGCACTTGTAAATCCTTCTTTCAAGTGTGTGTAGCCTCTGGTACATCAATCAACCTGCCCTCACTTAAGTTTTTTAAAACTAGGGATTAAGACTACCCAATCAAGGTCCATTTATGGGGTTTTCAAACTGCTGATGCTCACCACATAATTTCTTAAGTTTCTTTAAAACCCTTGAACCCTTTTTATTTGGTTGTGGGGAGGGCAGGAAACGGGATTGTTGTTGGGCTTTTGTCTGGTTTATATGACTAATTTAAATACAGCTTAGGTAATCATTAGGGATAGGAATGCTTTTCCCCACAGCAGCAAGGTGTCCTTAGCCACTCAACACAAATAATCCCCTAGGAGGGTTAAAATCTCCCCAATTTCCTCTTACACACATTGACTTTCCAGAGAAACACTTCCACAGTGATCAACAAGCGCTAGAGACAAAGCTTGTTATTAATTATAATCATACCTTGTCCTAAACCAAACTAACACATTCACCAAGAGAACACAGCACTGTCCAACTCACCGTTAAGGCACATTAGCTTGAGCTCCATCACAGCAAACAAATGTTTCTACTTACCCCTCCTAGGAGTAGGTGAGTGATTTTTGATTTGTTTTTTTTCCTTCTCTACAGTTTGGACATCAGTACACACCACAGTATTCCAAAGAGCATTCTCTTTTCAAGCTTCCAAGACAAGAAACAGGTTTATCAATGTAGTGTGCGAAAATATGATGAGGAATATGAAAAAATACACCCTTTGGCTTTGTATTCTCTGTCTCTGGCCCCTACCAACAGAGATTTGCAGGATGTTGCAATCATCCTTAGATATTCATCCCATACAGAACTGGAGAAGTAGGTGTAACATAGAGAAAGTTTTAGGAAATGCCTACCCACCTTTCCATTCACAGAGCAAGGACATTCCAGTTATATGTCTCAATATTCAGAGAAAAGGGATTTTTTGCAGATCTATATTTCAGGTTAAATTTACTCTCTGAAACAGACTTTGAGGGTGTCCCTCTTCTTGACCCAAACAGGATTTCAGGGCCTGTGAGGACAGAGGTTTTGCCTAATTAATAATTCCTGGCAACACTAGCCATGACAAAATTTCTACTCTTCATTTTTAACAGATGTGAAAAACACATCCCCTTTAAAGCTCTTGCAAAAGTGGAGGTTAACCCCTGCATTCTGCAAATTTCGTAATAGTGGCTTTTGCTGTTTATTTGAAAATGAAGCACAACAAAGTAGAAATCCCACCACCTGGTGAAAGCAGAAACTGAACTATAAGTTACAGAAAGAACCATAACTTCATACTATGGCTCGCTAAACATTGCTGGGATTTATCATGTCTGACTTGTTAAGAAACATTTATACTTTCACTCAGGATCGAAGCACATCATTGTGGGAATTATTTATATATGTGGTAGGAGTTTTAAATATGATTAGCACCACCACCACCAAGAAACTAAAAAGACCTTAGCTTTACAGTAATAAGCAGAAACATCATATTTTTAGGCAGCTTAAAGAATTGAAGCATCTGAGGAAACTTTACAGATAGCTGAAACACTGCTAGGCCGTTCCCATGTACAGCGGGGCTGAACAGATGCTCATCCACCTCACTAAGCCCTCCCCAAACTGAGACCAGATTGTGTGTAATATTAGAAATTTCAAACTAAGTAAAATTCAGAGTTGAGAGAGGAAGAAAAGCCTTATCTGAAGAGTTTCTCCATCAATGAGACTATCAGTCGAGCTGAGGAAATACCTTCTTTTCCAGGAAAAGAACTACTGCAAGGGAATGCATGAAGGGATAGAGGGTTCTCAGGAGCTGAAAGGATAGTCCCCATAGGCACCAATTAGCCTACAATGCCTGTATTTTAACTGAATAGTTGAAATAATTATAACTCAAGTGCCAGGATTAGAAATTGCTTCAGTGTTTCTGTAAAAATGGCTTCAGCTTTCAAAAAGTAACCCTTGCACCTCCCAGAAAGAGATGTGAAACCTGCACATCCGTAATTTGGCATGCCCTGCTTAAGACACTTACATTTTTACTGTGAAATACTTCACCTCAAATGTCTTGCCTTCGTTTTCACTTTGTTCTCCATGCCATACCTTGAAATGGGACACATCTGCAGTCAGACAGAAGGACCTGACTGCAGAAGAGGAACTCAAGATGTTCCCTTCTGGACACCCCCAGGCTGCTGCGTTGGAAGCAAGACATCACAAGAATGTTTTCTGTTATACATCCAGGGGAGCTTGCTTTATATTGTATTTTTTGCATTTCTTCTAGAGCATGTCTTGGTTTCTTTTCCATTCACTCTGTTTGAATCCCAAATCCTGTGCATAATTCAATTTGTACATTTTGTCCCTACAATCCTCCTTCATTTTGTGGGTTTTTTCCTTTAAGAGAAAGACAGAAAGGATTCACCTCTTGCTCTTTTGCTAAATTCAGCAACTTCCTCCTACCCCCCAGCCCAAAAAAGAGCAGCAAAGCAACTGCTTCTCTCACTGTTTTTACCAGGCTATACTGAAATACGTCAGATGTCTACTGCTGACAATTTTCATCCCTGTGAAGGAGAGCTCATTTCTTCGTTTCAATCACATTTCAAGGTCTGTTTGTGAGACACTGGCATTGCAGTCTCCCGCAGCACCCCACAAGCCCAGCTGCCTGATCAGTCTTGTCTGCAGCTGCCACAGAGCCATCATTTCCATGGCTTCCAATGCTTCCAGTCCCCACCAGGAATCACACCCAAGCACACCCTATGAGGTGTAGTGAAAAGAAAACCTTTTGTGAAGTCTGTAGCAGATGCTAGGTTGCTCAGCACAGCCCTGTGTCACAAATCAGTATTATTTGCTCAATTACTACAAGGAGTTTAAGCACTGAGAGGCTGTAGCTGAAAATATACCCACGTATACCAACACAAATTCAAACTCCATTAAAGTCAAAACCACAACTAAAATGAAGTACAGAACTTACAGGATTTAAAAATTATTCTGAAATCTTCTCTATACTGGCTTTATAATACTGGGATCAGCAACAGCACTAGAAGCTCTAAAAACCTCAGTGTTTTTCTCTATCACCTAAATCAGCTGATGTGAATAATGCAAAACTCAATAGACATTTGGGCAAGTGACTAAAACGAAGGTTAAAAATATCTGGCAGATATACTGCTGCAGCACACATGACTATTTTTTTCTTCAGTTGAAAGCAAACCTGTTGTTAGGTGTACACAATGCAGTAAAAACCAAGACAACTTCTTCAAAATGCTTTTAAGTCATTGGAGATACACCAAGAAAGAATGGTCCTCAGTCTCAGCAAATGTTCAAACCTGACAATAAAGAGTGTTCTTAAAATAAAAGCTGATTACAAACCAGTTCTAACACAGAATTCATGAAACAACCTCAATGAGAAAGTTCATTTAAGAAAAAAGCAAAATTACTTTCTATGCAGAATAGCAAGCCCACAGAAATACCAAGAACTTCGCCTTATTAAAAATTCCCAAATGTACTCTACAATTTCAGTTCCTATTTCACTTTCATCCCCAAAGTAATTCAGAGCAATATACCAGTATTCCTACTGACTGAAGACATTCCACCATTATTAAATATGGGAACATCAATAAAGTAACTGATAAAAAAAGTACAGTTGTTGTACAATATTTAAAGGCAAGCAAAACTAGGTGGTTATCAGAGTTTGGTATCAACCCAGTGGCAATCCTGCAAACAAATTAATTTACTGTATAAAGGACAGAAACATTAAACAGGTCATTCAGCGTGGTTTTATAGAGAACAAGTTGTGGCAGATAAGCAAAGATTCATCTTTCAGCCAGGACTACTTGTAATGAAGATAACCACAAAGGTGTAGGGTGTGTAAAAGGCACCCATATGAGTTTTTGATTTAGTAATACATGCCAAACATTATTTTTAAATGGGTAGAAAATAAAGTATACATCAGGATTTCCAAAGTGGCTTACTGACCTCAAAAATACTTATCAGTGGGAAATTCTATTTCACTGACATGTACTGAGCAGAATGTAGTTTAAAATATTCCCTGCACAATTAATTAATTCTCTGCACCAAATCAAGTGCTATTGGACAACCCAGGAGTACAAATCAGACCTGAACAAGGCACAGGTGTGCAACTCTAGTTCTGCCAAATTAGCCAAAGCACACAACGGCAAGCTCCTCAAAGACAACTGACCATACTGTATGAAAAAAAAGGTTACAAAAGTAAGTAAAGTTCCAAATAAAGCTATCAGAAACATTTGTGCAAATTTGAAGCAGGAAAGGATGTTTAGACTAGACCAGTGCACCGCATAATTCAACACTTTGGATTTCCAGCATCTCAGAGCCTGAGAGCTTAGTTCAGTTTGTCAGTGTAAACTAAAGTTGCCTGTTGCAGTCTGTATGTTCACGAGGAGAAAGCAGAGGATCCAGAAGAGTGATTAAAAGACTGATTGTGACTGACAAAAGTCACAGCAGGAACTCACAGCTCAGCCTTGATGAAGCTGATGGGAAGGAGGAAGGACCAAAGTTTTTCCAAGCATAGTGATTCTTCACCTCCCAGCGCCTTCAAATTAAAACTCGATATCCTTCCCAAAGACACATTTCAAAGTCAGTTACAAGGTTCAATGTGCAAACAACTCACAAAACCATGTGACAAAAATCAAAGCAGATGATTAAGTAAACCTCTGAAGCCTCAAACTCCCTGAAAGTATAAGCACTCCTGTTGATTAGTATTTGTATTCAATTCAATTTTTTTTTCCTGTGGTTTTTGTCTGCTTGCATTTTAACCAGCATTGAGGAGGGCCTACAACACACCCCAGTAACGCTCTGTTAACAGCTCATGGACAATGTTTTTCCCTGGGAACTCGATAAGCCAGTGGCTGTGTGTACCTACTGAAGGCAAGCAGATGCTACCTCACCTTCCTACTCCTGCCTCAGCAGCCATGCAGCAAAAGCAGCACTGCTCTGACCGTGCTACCCTAAGGGCCAAGGCAGCTAACACCAAAGGGCACTACTAAACTTCCTTTTTCCTTTACAGACGTTTTGTAGAAGTTCAACAGAAACTTCTTGAGAATCTCAGACAAATGTACAACTGAAATACAAGACAGTCACTTCCTACATGCCTGCTCTTGGAAAACTGTGCCTGAAAAATTTCAAATAGACTTTCATGGTAGGTGAATTTGCTAAAAAAATCTTAGCAACAATGTCATCTTTATTCTATAAAGCAGGTAAGCAAAGCATTTCTAAAGTAAGTTACTTTTGAGCTACTTTTAGTTTAGTCCAGCTACAAAGTAGAGTTATAAATGACACAGCTGGATATAAAAGCCCCAAGCAGGTTTCTTACACCTACAAAAGACATCACAGAACTGCAAGTGAGTATTTTTCACACAAGCAAGACCTACTTTAAAATCAAGAGTAAATAACAGATTCACAGATACATTCTGTAAAATATTGATATTTTTGCTTTCTTGGTTTGCTTTTTACTGCTACTAATTGATTTATTTCATTCATCCCCATGCCCTTATCAGCACCTTTTAAAGGTTCCTATTTCAGTTCAGATAGCCTATCTTGCCCTTTTTCTTCTACTATTAATAGACACATTCTGTACTGGAACAGGTGTTCTGCTTTGAAATTCTGGTGCAAACTCCAGAAAAGAAAAAAGCATTTTTGCAGGAGATTTTTGACAATACAGCACACTCATTCACTTCCCCAAACTATGTGTCTAGGCTGACATTTTCCATGAAGACCCACAACAGCAGATCTCATGCACACACACAAATCCCTCTGCACACTTCATTGAGAACAAAATGCAAAATCGTATTTATTTCCAGCATCCAAATCTGGTTGTTATTGGGAAAATTCTAAAAAGCCTACAACAGCACACAGGATTTTTCTGATCTGCAAGTACCAGAAAGCCTGTTTGCTTTAAGGAGATGGCTGTTATTGAAAGCAACAACTTTCTTCAGGATTTAAATAGGCGGCGAGGAAAGAGTAGCTGAGTAAAGCTTTTTTTTGCTATTGTTCCTCCCAACAGGTGGGAGGCTGTTCACAGCACTCTGCAGAATGGCAGAGGAGGCCAAGAAGCCAGGAAATGCAACTGCCCTCTGCCAGCACTCAGGGAATGAGAAGAGTTAAGCTGGAAGCCAAGGTGCAGAGCGCAGGTTTAGCTACAGAAACAAGGGTAGCAGAGGTCTCACAGTAAAATACTGCCACTCACAACCCGCAGCAGTCCCATGTCCCAGTGCTCCCTGGCAGCAAGTGCTGTAGCAGGCGCTACCAGACAGCGATAACTCATGGCAAGCTCACAAAAGCCAGCATATGCCATCAGCACTTTGGATCAGACTGGCTCATCTGAACTGATGATCCTGTTGGGGATCCACACAGCACCACAAATCAGGATTTCTAGGATGATTCCCTTCCCTACAAAGCAAAATTGGGGAAAATTAAAGAGAGATGTTCTTGTAAAATGTTACAATGCATTAAAACTGCTACATCAAGCATTTTGGAGCAGGAACATTTTTAAATTAATGCTTCTCAAACACTATCTTCACCTCAGTTAAAAAACTAAGTAACAGAATAAGGCTTATTATATTTTAATTTTCTAACTCCAATGAAGATGTCTGACTATAGTAGGCCAATTTACATGAATTAAATTACCGAATCTAACATCCTGGAGTGAGCATGTAGCAATCAGGGACTAAACTCTTTTTGTTCTTAGAAGCAGTCTGTTTGTATGATGCCTGTCAGTTCAAAACAATAACAAAGAAAACCAAAAAGCTAAAACCATATCAGCTAAAGACTACACAGCTTTCACTGGAATAGGATGGCTTGGTTACGTTAAACACTGAACAACAGAAAAAAGGGAGCTAGAAATCCAAGTTCTACCAACTTCAAAAGAAACTTCCTGACCAAGACAGACCTACACCCAACTGAAGTATTTCAGCTTTTGTTACATGCAGCAATTCAATCTTTTGAAAAGCAGTGACCCCACCACCAGCTTTGAAGGTACTCTTATCTAACCAGCAAAGTTGTGCTGTTCCAGACTTAGCCCATTAAATATGGCAAACCTTTTTCACCAAAAAACTAAGGAAATTCACACAGGAAATCCACTCCTGGTAGTGCAGCACTATAACCAAAACTCACTACTTCTCATCTTAAATGCACAGCATATCAGATCTTCAGGCGCCTGTTTTTTCCCAACCTAAGCACCAGCCGTTCCATTTCCTAAAAAAGACCTTGCAGAAATACACCATGAGATCATACAATAGAGATTGCTAAATACATATAAATGAACCCTCTGCAAATGGCTCGAGTGATCTCAGTCATTTCTTCTTAATATCTGCTCTGAAACTTTGCATCTTCTGATGTAATGCTCTTGCACTGCTAGAGAACACTTGAAATACCACCAGCTTTCTCCCAGCCTTGCTCCCTCTCTCACTGTTCCTTACCAATAATAGCAGGTGAGATAAAGTTATCACATATATTTACTTACTTTCAGAGTCTTGCACATGAACAGCAGTATAATTTCATTTGCATTTCAGGCTACTGGAAGGAGTACAGCTTGCACATATTTTTGGACATACGCTTAGTCCAAGCTGGCTTTACCAATTTCAGCTTGAAAGCAGCATTTGTTTCTATGTGTTTTAGATGAGAATACATACGAAGTTACTGAGCATACCAGCCTGCCAAGCCAACACCTTTTCTCAGTTAGTTGTCCAAGTGCAACTACTTAATGTAGGTCTCCTATGTTTAACTAGCACTTATTTCCAACCCTACGACACAAGGGTTAACTACAAAATAGAACTAAATAAGATCCTATGTGGCAAGCAATTTAGGTAATTCACAAACTGAATATATCCACACTGACACCAACAATACTGCAAACGCAAAGAGATATCATATTAACACTTACACCAGCTCAGACACAAGAGGAAAGAGGAAGACCATCACCTTCTAACTGACAAACCTTAAAGAGAAAATATTCGAAATTGTTACAGACAATGGTGGGAGCTGCAGAAAGCAGAGTCTCTGTGGCCTTGCACAATGAATTTCAAACAACAGGATCAGTGAAAGGTTTGCAGCTGAAGAGCCATGTGGTTTGAGGAGTCACCTTCACCTACAGCACACAGGTTTAGTCATTCACCTGCTATTTTGGCTACCTGTCAGTTCCATTTGTGCTTCACAGCTTGTCCTCAACACTTGATAAAAATCAAAGCTGATTTGTGTCATTACAATGCCCACGACAGGAAACGTACACAGCGCCCGTCTGTCAGCACAGCAACACTGAGGAGCTGGAGCTGATGGGTGGAGGAGCAAATTGACAAAGGTTTAGAATCACCTTCAGTGGAGACAATCAGAAAATTTTCTATTCCTATTAAATTTACATGCGAATGGCACATATTTCAACATTCCAATAAAGTTCATCTCCAGTCACCTGCACACAACAAAGTATTCTGACTGCAAATGTGTTTACATTAAGGACTATGTAAACCACAGCACAAGGTCTCAGTGGCCTGAAAAAGTTACGTTTTGCATTCATTATTTTGCCGCTTGATGAATTAGAAGTGGTTTACTCAGTTGTGCACACAATTTAGCATACCAAAGCTAGAGTGTCAGCTAAAGATGTTGGTTTTCCAGACAGCCTACAGGTTGTCATTAAAGTCTGACACCTTTCCTCTCTTTATCCAAGATGTCAAAAACATACAGAGTTACAGATTTAAGAAAAATACCTCCTTTTTGTAAATTAAAATCTGATGAAAATGTAAGATGATCAGTCCCTAGAGATAGTGCCAGAACTTTAATGCACACAAGCATTTTTTCCAAGTTGTTTACAAACAATACACCTACCAGGGGTTCAGAAAGATGCTGTGCCTTTCTAACAGGCAGAGAGAAAATGTCTGACTGACAAGGCGCCTTAGCCCCTTTCAACATTAGAAGGCACTCCGCCACTACCTAATTAAGGCACATTCTCTTCTTGTAAAGTATTAACAAAGCACACATTTCCCCGACTAGCACTATATTTGTCATCCTTGAATAAATTACTTCTGTATTGTATTTCATGCACTCTTCCGGCCCACATCCTGCTAGACAACTGAATGCTTACTACTGGGAGCAGATGAGAGGTATGCCTAGGCAAGCTCCATTTCTTTGCTAGATGTATTGACAATGGAAAAGCTGAGTATCAATAAAACACACATTATGCTCATAACAAAGTACTCCCTGTGAAAAATCAGATGAGATGAGAGTGAGCACACACAGGTGGGATTGGTCTCTTCTAAGACACGTCCACCTGCACTGGGCAAGGATGTACAGGACAGTATCAGAGTTACCCTTAATCAGTCTTTAGCAAGTTACCTACTTTGCATGCAGGCCATGAGCACTACAACACCTAAAAGAATCACTCTGGCCACTGAATTAGCAAAAATATCCCTCATTTAAACTCCTAACTCCCCAGCTCATAGAGAAGAATACAACATTATTTTTGTCGTATTTTGAAATGTACTTTACTGAGGATTCCTGCCTATCATCACATAAAATGGTGTTAAACTCCAAGTTATCCTCACAGTGCTCAAAAATCAGGAGCTGAGCTCTTGCTGGGACACAGTGCTGTGTGTGCTACTCGCATTATTTTTCAGGGTCTTATTTCAAATGAGTTTTCAAGTAACTTGAAATACCACAACTAACAAACCATTACAAAGAAATCAAACCCTTCCTCACGACCAAGACGCTATTCCTGCAGCTCGCCGCTTCTGCACAGTGGCTGAAGAGGTGACGGCTGAAGAGATAATCCGTAATCTCCGCAGATTAACTGAACTCCAAGGAAATCTCTACTCCGAGAAACTTCGGGGGAACACAGAGCATCGCCCTTCCCCGGCCCGGCCCCTCCCCGAGCCACCGCCGCTAGGACACCGGGCAGGGCGGGCCGGCGGGGCCGCCTCCCCGCGGGGAGCCG
>VZRL01005376.1:576311-697218 GCA_013397895.1 Origma solitaria | reverse complement strand
CGGGATGTGCCGGGAGCGGGGATCCGGGACACCGCGACACCGGGATGTGCCGGGAGCGGGGATCCGGGACACCGCGACACCGGGATGTGCCGGGAGCGGGGATCCGGGACACCGCGACACCGGGATGTGCCGGGAGCGGGGATCCGGGACACCGCGACACCGGGATGTGCCGGGAGCGGGGATCCGGGACACCGCGACACCGGGATGTGCCGGGAGCGGGGATCCGGGACACCGCGACACCGGGATGTGCCGGGAGCGGGGATCCGGGACACCGCGACACCGGGATGTGCCGGGAGCGGGGATCCGGGACACCGCGACACCGGGATGTGCCGGGAGCGGGGATCCGGGACACCGCGACACCGGGATGTGCCGGGAGCGGGGATCCGGGACACCGCGACACCGGGATGTGCCGGGAGCGGGGATCCGGGACACCGCGACACCGGGATGTGCCGGGAGCGGGGATCCGGGACACCGCGACACCGGGATGTGCCGGGAGCGGGGATCCGGGACACCGCGACACCGGGATGTGCCGGGAGCGGGGATCCGGGACACCGCGACACCGGGATGTGCCGGGAGCGGGGATCCGGGACACGGCGGCACCGGGATGTGCCGGGAACGGGGATCCGGGACACAGCGGCACCGGGATGTGCCGGGAACGGGGATCCGGGACACAGCGGCACCGGGACCCGGCATGTGCCGAGAGCGGGGATCCGGCATATACCGAGCCCGGCATGTGCCGGCAGCGGGGTTCAGGGACACACCGAGCCCGGGAGCGGGATGTGCCCGGTCCGGACGTGCCCGGGGGGATGGTTACACCCCGGGGCACCCGCGGGGAGCAGCCAGCTCCCCAGCGTTTGCGGGGTTCATCTCATTATATCGCTAACCAAGCCGCGACCCGTGAGGGGAAGCCGTGGCTCGCCCAGCAGCGCTACGGGGGCGCACAGGGCTTCTCTCCACACGACCCAAACAGCCCCAAACCTCGTTTCTTAAAAGAATATTTGTGCCAAAGAGGCTTTCGGGAGCACACAGCGCTGCTCGGGCTGGACGCCCAGCCCAGGCCCCTTCCGTGGGGCAGCTCGCAGCCCCCCAGGTTTGGAGGCCTCGGAGTGAGGGGAGCAGCCCCGGCCGCCAGCCCCGCTCCCCTCACAGCACCCGGGCCGACCCGCATGCTAATTCAGGCCTCCATACAGCAGCAAAACCGCATTAAATTAAGATATATGGACCCCCATCTCTCATTACTGGTAATGTATTTCCTGATTAGTTGGTGCATTAGTTTCTTTCCTTTTTTTTTTTTTTGCTATAGCGGAGAATATGCACCATGCATTCTATGGCAAAACATGGTCTGTACTGCTCCTGGATAAATTAGTCACCAAGACTGCATAATTGGTTTCTCAATTATTTATGAAGGGGTCTTTTAACAACAGTAATTTTTCCATTAATGGCAAGTAAGGATTTCATTATCTCTAACTGCACTACCTTTTTGTTCCATGCCATAGTAAATTTCAAATTTTACTCTTTTTAATGGCTATGATATATGAAGGAATTCCATCTCTGTAAAGTAATTATTCTTTTCGCCTGCCTGGGAATATAAGTGCAGGTCATTTAATTTTTGGTCTCTTAATCACAAGAAAAGCAGTAAAAGGGCTGTTCCTAGCTCTCAGCAGTAGGAACTGTTTGCTGTGATCCCTGTCCCTGGCATGCGACGCTGCCTCAAACAGGGCTCAGAATGGAGCGGGGGCAAGTGGGGGTCCCCATCCAGCACCTGCAGAGACCCACAGCTCTGCCTCAGCCCCATCAGGAGGCATCAGTTCAGGGCTTTTCAGGCTAGAAAAGGTCCTGCATCCACTGCCAAGCACTGCAGAAAATGAGCTACACTCCTGCATACCATTACGTCCATGCTGATCCTGGTGATGACATTAAAATATAATAAAGTCACCAAGCAGCCCTCAGCACCACCCTGGCAGCTGCTGGATTTCCCTTCTCTCGGCTTAGTTAGGGTGGGATTTCTCCCAAAACATAAGAGCATTGGCATCAAGAGATGCTGCCACAGATGCACAGATCAGCTAAATGATGTCCATGAGGCCTCATGAGACCTTTTCCGTGCTGTCCTAAAATGCCCCTGTAGCAACCCCTGGGTCTGCAGGGGCAGACAAGCCTGACCACCTGGGGCACCTGCCAGCTCCTCTGCCCTGCAGCTGTGCCCAGGCTGAGCCTTTCTGCCAGCACGGGCTGTGGCATAAAAAGCCCAAGGGATTAAAATAGGATTCAAAAAACAGTGAGTGCAGTTTTGGACAGGTAGTTGCGATTCAACAGAATTGGTTTCAAATAGGTCTGCTGGCATTTGGGAGGCTGTCTGGACACCGCTGGGTCATGAGGAAATGTTATTTCATGCACGCCCTGCACAGCACAGGTGATAGCTGGAAAGCCGGTTTGTCTCTGTGCACATTCACTTGCACTCCTCAAATCAAACTCATTCCTAAACACGCAGGTTTGTAACTTAATGTTCTTCCTCCATCCGTCTGCCCAGCTTTGATCAGCCGGTTATCTCCACTGCTTTCAGCAGGACTGCTCCCATTTGAGTGTCTTGCTGAATCAAGGCCTAAACATTTTGAAGGCCTGAATCAGCAAAACACACATCTGCTCCAGGCTAATCTTACCCAGCAAGCCCCACGGCGTGCTTAACCTTAAGCCACTCTTCAGACCTATCAATGTTAATCTTAAGTGCTTTGCTGATTTGGAGCACTATAATTTTCCAGAGGACATGTCCTCTGCTCTTTCAGACACCAAAATTAGCCTGAAAACAGATGGGAAGGCGCAGGCAACATCCTCAACCCAGCAGCCGGGCCGCATTGGCTCTGCCGGGGTCTGCATCCCTGGGATCACAGCAGGTGCTGCCTTCAGCAGAGCTTTTCTAGAGCGGTGCAGACAGCAGATACGGAGATAAGGGATCTTGAGGCAAGAGGGGAGCTTTCCCCCGGCTGCCTTGCCGTCCCTCTCTCTCTCTCAGCCGGGCTGGCATCAGAGGCCTCACTCCCAGCCAGCACGCCGACTTTCATAACAGTGAATTATAACTTGGCACTTCTGTAGCTCTCTCTAGTTCAAAGCCATGCTGAAACATTATCTAATTAATTCACACAATAGCCCTGCAAGGCAAGAAAGGGAGGTAGGCAGCTGAGTTACTTGCCCAATGACAAACACTGAGTCAGTAGAGGAGTGGGAGGAAAACTCAAGGGCCCTGGATGTTTAGATCTGAGATGGAATCCTTCTTGTCGCAACAGCATTTCAGTCATTTAAAAAATAACACCTGTACATTTAATTACAATTACAACCAACTACTTCAAATTAATAAACAGGGAGAGAAAACGTTATCCTAATTAGCACCCCCAAAAAATAAAAAAAAATCACATGCTTTTCACATCTGTAGGATGTTAACCAAACCAATTAGAAAGTATAAATATGTGGTATAAGCAAAATTTGCCAAACCCCCTTTTGAAGATACATATGGCAGAGGCTGCCCCACTGACAGGGCTGCTTGTGTGCCACCAGTCCTGGTCCCCACTGCAGGCAGGGAGGGGCTTGGCACCACAGGAAAAGCCACCACCACCAGCCTGCCACCACCACAGCCACCTGCAGGACGAGGGACCCACCCTCCTTGCCTCGGTATCATTTTATTGCACAAAACATAAATGCAGAACTGTAAGGGGGAAAGGGAAGGTGCTCATTGAAATAAAGAATAAAAAAATGCCACCAGTACCCTTCTAGTAGGAGAGCAGACCAATCAAGAGGAAGAAATAACACAGGGATTTATTCACAGAAACTGCCATTACAGGAGGCAGTGGGCAATTAGAAACAGTGTTCCATGAACTCACATCAACAGCAGAAATATTGTGAAAAATACATTTCTAGGAGTGAGGGGTTAGAAGAGGTATGTTCAGAGATTTAATGTAATACTTACTGTAATTCCAGAGGTCCATTAATCAGCTGGAATACCTTCTATAAGAATACAATTTCATTAAAATATTCAGTAGTTATAGACTGAAGAGGAAAAGGCAACTCAAGCTAATTAACCCAAGGGAAAATGTCTGCATAGTACTCGGAGTACCTCACTGAAATGGGGGGGAAGAGGGAATGGAAAGAAAAAAGTTGCATGAAAACACAATTAATGACAAATACTGCTAGGAAAATAAACTGAAGCAGCGTTAAATAGAATGTGACCTGTACATAAGGGAATATTAAAAGGGGGAAATGGAGTACATATGTGGAGATTTTATCATTGTGGGAGGGTTGTAGAAGGGGAGAAAGCTTGGTTTGAAAGCTATTTGTGTGAGCAGAAAAAACCCAAATCGCTACTATTGCGGATTAAGGCATCTATTGATGCAAGTTAAAACATGTTTTCTAACAAGCAATTCAGGTGAAAATAATGTCATTCTGCTTTGCTTTTCTGACCAGCAATTATTTAATCAGAAAGCTGTATTAGGAAAGAAGTCCCTTAGTAGGATAGAGTATCTGAGCATGAAAATGTGCTGTGTGGTAGCCAACCAGTAGCTAACACATCCTCAGCTCTGGGGCTTTGCTTTTGAATCCCTTTTCTCCCCAGGGAATTTTTTTCAGAGTTCATACTAGGTTGGTTCTGTTGGTCTGGCCATGTCATAATGACATCCAGCCGCTGGAAGCCTTCCAAGGAAGTTGGTGAACAGGGGATTGCTGCACTTTGCTGTTTTATAGCCCAAATAGCTCTCAATAATTGAACATTAGCATGGTGGGAAAAGTACCAACAAAACTTTTATAATAAATCTTCGCCTTCCTCCAGGACTTAGGGTCAAATAAATAAAGACATGCACAATTTGCATGCTGTTTTTAGCATCAGCAGTTATGAAAAATGTGGCACATGCATAGATTTTCCTTGAGCAGCTCATTTTTCTGTCCTTTACTAACCTTTTCCTCTCCCAGTAATGGATGACTTTTTCTGTCAAGCATTTTGTAGCATGCTGGGTCTAAAGGGTCCATGTCTCCATCAGAAAACTGCCCTAGAGGGCATGGAGAGGTTTTTGGGGGCATGTGCCCCACATGCCAGGCTGCAGTGCCCCCCGCAACAGAGCGCCTCAATTTCCTGCACACTGTGTGCTACAGACAAAGCCTGTGATAAACAACCCCCCAGGAAATTAGCGTTAATTAGCAGGGTGCTGCAATCCTGCATGTGACTGCCACTTATCCCACTAATGTCAGCTCCACACTACAGGCACTCTTAGAATTTCTGACATTAAAATTATTGGCCACAAATAAAATGTAATTGATATTCTTTCAGAAATGGAAAAAGTACGGTAGGATACTCTGCGGCAATATTAAGTAGTGCTAAATCAAATATCAAAGGATGAAAATGACGCTGTATTTAGCAATCAAGTTTATTTTAATAGATGCAATCAGAGTCCCATGACTTACAATTTTGCCTCTAAGGGGAATGTTCTCGCTGAGGAAAACGTGAAAAAAGAAAAAAAAAAAGACAGAAGTGTACATTCAGGTAGGGTCCTCACTCACTGCAGAGCTGTCTGTGCTGTTTGCTAGTTCTGGCAAGATTTATGTTTTCCTTCTCAAATGATCATTTGCTCTTCAACCTTGTTTTTCCCAAATATCCTGAGCTACTGTTGGAACCACTCAGTGCAAAACAAAACCAACACCCAGAAAATCCTGTTTGTGCAGCATTTCATATGAAATTTTAAACCCTGTGAATTTAGCTACAGAGTTCCTGCTCCCTGTTGTCTCTCGGTATCTCAGGGGGAAGCAAGCGGTGACACAGGTGCCTGTGCAGCAGCAGTGGGGGACTGGCACCTGCCCCGCTGGGCATGTTCAGCGCTGGCCCAGATGGCCCGAGAGGTTTCTGCTGTGGTCACAGCCTGCTCGGGCACCCAGTGACATGACCTTGCTGCAAGGGCACCCTCGGGAGCTACTCACATGTGCTGTCACAGTCGAGACCCACTCCCTGAGCTCAGAGCTGCCACATAAATCACCAGCAGCAGGAGACCTGTCGAGACTCACCTACACACCTCCGCTACCTGCACAGGCAGCCTCACTTCTCTGTCTACACACAGAGCACTTGTGTCTGCCAGAGCTGCCATTCCAGGTACAGTCACAGCTCTTTTCCGCAGCAGCACCAGGCACTAACAGAGAACCAGGCAGAGGAAGAGATGAGTCAAATGAAACACTGCCTTTTGCTGCTAGAGATAAATCGAGGCTCTGCTACAGTGCAGCTCCTGCCTTCCTGCTGGCTGTCACCACAGCCTTTGCTTCCAACGGTACAATCATGATATAATATTAAATATATCCATCTGCACAACATTTACTGAAAACACTCTTTTTCATTCAGGTGGTCTGGATACTCAGAGAGGAGGGATGTGTCTGGATGGCGAGGTCTGCAGGCACATGATCACTGCGGTTGGACTGTGAACTGCAGTAAGATGCACTTACTCTCCAGTGGCATAAGTGGCATTTGTCCTCCAAACTCTGGCATAAGGACCTGAACCATCAGCATTGTACCAGCAGTATCCTGACCTAGGTAAAACATGCATTGCAACACAGAGTGGCTGCTCAAATGCTGAAAACTCCATTTACTGCCGCTGCTTCCAAAGCCAGTGGCCCTGGTAACTCAGAAGCTCTGACAAACCAACCTGTTACATTCTCCTGAAGCCAAGTGCTGTTCATTGTGGTCAGGAGAGCTTTGCTGACTGACCCCAGGTGAGGACCAGTTCCCATGGGGATCAGCAGGTGACAACAAGCAGACTGAGGTGGATCTGTAGCAGCAGCGCTTCCTCAGGTGCCACAGCTGGGGTGACATACTTCATCTTCCTGTTGCCTTAAAAGCCAGGTAAAACCGATCCCTGAGTAATAAACTGCATTTATTGCACCTGAGCGGAAGCCTGCAGTTCCGAGCAGTGAGTGCACTGATGTGCCTACAAACCTTTGTTTTGGCCACATTCTTTACACAGTGCTCCATCACCCATAATGCACAGGAAGTGCACACAATATACAGGGGATGTACACTTCAATGACAGCACAGGCAGAGGGTCTGTTATTGGTCTGACTGATACACACTGAGGAGAAAATTGCCCTTGGTAGTGCTTTTCCTGGTTCTTGACAGGCCAAAAGAATTGACAGGGGGTCCAGAGCTCACATACGTTGGAGGAAGGGCTGCACATAGCCCTGTTGTACAGGCCCTTTTCCCACATCACTGACCCAGGGAGATGAGTTTTCCACAGCTTTGCTGGGCATGTGCTGCTGGCTGCTGTGTTCTCCTCCTGCTGCCCCAACCTGGGGAGAGCCTGCCAAGCAATGGCCTGTCGCACTGGGAAGATGAGCAGGTGGATCAGACAAAAAGGAACAGAGAAGAAAAGCAGCTGAAAGCCAGGGGCAGTTAACAGCTGGCCAAGCGAAGCCTCACATCTGTAGGGTACAAGAACACTGCCAAATACACATTATCCAAGAGTTTTAACACAATTTATTTTATGCTTAAATAATCAACTAGATCATCCAGTGTTTGTTGTTTTCATACATATGTAATTAGAGCTATTATCAATGAATGCTGTTTCCATATGAATATAATCAACAAATTAAAGTATTTCACCAAAACCCAAATAAAAATGCCCTTTAAAACACAGCAGCCTTAACAACCTAATATTACACTGCTAGGATGATTACAGATGATTGGCTTACTGAAAGATTCTACATCTTATAGCCAGTACACAATACAGTAATAATTTTACAGCGTGCTGCCAGTCTATTAGCTAATAATTTCTCTTCAGTTCATTTAAAAATATCCCAAACTTGTGCTCCTTAGAGCACCAACCCACTTCTAAAGCTGCAAGCATTACCCCCATTATAAAGCGAGAACAGATAGCACCCCCCTCCCCATAATGCAACTACTGTATATGTTATGGGTCTTAGGTCATTTCATTGAAAAATTGGCAACAGCAACAAATATTAGATGAAGGGCTTTGTGTTTACAGATAAAATCTTATTTTTCATGTTGCGGTATAGTGTTTGCAAAACTGGAAAAGATTTAATCAAAATAAGGTGAAACACATGCATCAAAATATTAGTACTCTGAAGAAAAATTTTCACAGAACTACAGAATTCCTCATTTTGGGAATCATTTAAATTTGCAGCAGATTTTAAAGATTTTTTTAAAATCAAGCTAGCGTTTTTGCATATACAAACATTATAATTGCTAATATACAAGAATCTGTGAAGATACACCCAGAATATCCCTGTAGGTGCAGCCATTTGAGACACCTAGCCTGCTCAATGCATTTGCAATATTCTGTTTGTGATCGAAAAGGCAGTGCCTTATCAACATTTATTCTATTTTGTTAGAATTTATACAGTATTATTTATTTACAGCAAAACTATTGATGTTTAAAAAAGAAACAAATAGTGTTTTATACCCTGACAGTTTGGGTCCAAGAAAAATAAGGCGAGCTGTTGTGGATTTTAGTATTTTTAGTGTCTTTCCATGGTTTAACCATTTTGTCTTCGCACATCCTCTCTGGCCACAGGAATTTATTTCTTTTGAGATGACATCAAACTGCTTGAGAGAAGCTGTTAACTGCATGGCATCTTGTATATACACTGCATTGGTAACTGCGCACCCTCCAATCCTGTGAATGAACGTGAATTTCCATGCTCTGTAAATTGGCTCATGCTAAATTAATTTTTTTGTTTGGGGTTTTTTTTGTTTGTTTTTTCTTTTTGCATAAAAACCATGCGGTTAATGTGGGGAAGCAGCAAACACACGCACACTTTTATAGGTGAATGTTTAATTCCTGTTGATTTTTCTTCTGTGAGTGTCCCTCTAGAATACTGGCAGTAAAAGCACACAGTCCTGTGGAAAGAAAACAGAGAACAAATCATTTCAGAATATCTCGTTAGAATCAATTTCATGCCTTTCCCTGACTAAACAGAAACATTGTAATTGGCGCGATGGAATTCTGCAATAGGCTAAACCACACAGCTTCTAGGTAGGCAATGACATTAGCTGAGCTCCCAGCGTGAGGGGAAAACGCCGCTGCTGATGTCCACACTGTTTGTGAACTGATTCACAAACATGTTTGCAACACCCTGCATTTCATCACCCCAGACAGGGCACCAGCCCATCAGATCTGATGATGACAAGGAATAGGTACTCTTATCGTGGAAGGAACAGCATCATCTCCAGACCAAGAGAACTACTGCTTCCACAGCATGTTTCTCCTCATTGTGTGCAAGCATCCCCATGGTGATGGAAAACCTGCACATCCACCTCTGCCATTTGCTCAGGGAACGTGACTGGCAGAGCCAGGAATGCAGAGCCCAGCCTTCAGGAGGCTTGGTGAAGGACAAAAGCGAGGACGAGGAGCAGCCCCATCCATCTCCTGCCTGGCCTGTGTGAGTGGCACAAAGGAGACAGGGTCCAGTTCCTGCTCTCCCGCCCCCCAAACCACAGCCATGCACAGAAGGCCAGCAAGGCTGTGACATTTGTGTACAGCAGCAGAGAGGGCAGGAAGCAGAAACACAAACACAGCAGCGAGTGGGAGCCGCAGGACCCGCGGCTCTCCAGCACCTGGGCGCAGGGCAGGCTGCTCGGGAGCATGGCTGGCACGGTGCTGGCGGGACTCAGGCTGGCAGGGACATGCCTCTTTACTAATCAGGTCACAGGTCCACATGCATTCCCCACGAGTGCTCGCAGTCTCCTTCTATGCTAAAGCAATCTGTCCTTGCCCACATCTACAGTTGTCATAAATCTGTCCTGCTGCTAAGAGCCGCCTGTTCCCACTGCAGCAGTCACGCCAGCTCACACAGTGCCGTCCTGCAGAACTGCACGCAGGAGTTCTTGGCTTCTCCTTTCAAACTGTGCTTCACAATGGTCTTATTTGCAATGGTGACAAGGACATTTTCACAGCAAAATTGTGATTTTTTTCAAACACTTAGAAGAAAAGAACCACCTCTGCCTCCCCAACCAGGTTTGTTTTTTTTTTGTCTTTTGTGGTTACAAAACAAACAGTTTTTTCTACAGAATTCCCTGCCTGTGCAAATACATCCACTTCTGCATCCAAATTAAATGTTTTCAACAGACTTTTGACCGGGCTTGCAATTACTTAATGCACATTTGGTCATGCTTATCATGTCAAAGTTTGGAGCACAGAGATTCATCTTACAGGACAAAGTTCCCCCCTGAGCAAAGGTTCATCATCTAAGGCAGACTCTCTGAGTTCCTCAGGGGCTCTAGCACAGAAGACTTGCCTACTGGAAATCACAGGAGAAATGCATCAGCAGTCATGGGAGCAAATCTGGTTCTGAGGAACTCAGACTGGCTTCCTGAAGGTCAGACTCTTGTTCCATACATTAGGCAAAGACTGCCTTATTTATGTCATTTTATTTTAAAATGCAATGCTTCTCCCTTATCCCTAGTGTGTTTTGCATCAAACTTGTATGCTGGCAGGCTCTTTAGCTGCATTGCTTATGGGGTTCAATGCCCCATCTTGCCTTCAATGCCTGAATTTACACATTTCTGCTGCTCAGCCCCTGCACATTGACAGTGGAGCAGCACAGGACCCAACGTGGGACACAATTTCACACAAGCAGTGCTATCCCTTTGGCTTGCTTTACTCTCATATCCTTGAGCTCCATAAAGGGGAAAGCTGTGCCAAAAGAATCACCTCCCTTTTCCAAACAATAAATATTTTATGAGTACGTTGAGCAGCAAGCCACGTGAAGCTGTATTATTCTATTAGCACAGAATAGCCTCCCTTCACAGGAGGGCTCTCAGTAAAAGCAGGAATTCAGGTGGATGCAGTAGATGCTTACCAGATACTGAAACCACACCAGTCACCTCACAGAGCTTGCTCCTTGGGGCATGATCCCATAAATCCCTCAGCCAGATCCCACCCACTGAGTGCTGTTTGTCTCAAATAGCGTTACTCACATGTACAGAGTGCCTGTAGGGACAGGGGGCTGTAGGGGCTACCTAACATTGCATCAGTCAGAAGGGACTGGTGACGCAGGACAGACTCTGCTTCTGTCTGTCCTTTCCTCACTATCTGGTCTATTTGCCAAGTCCTGTTTATCCTGTTCTTAAATCCCGCTGTCAATCCTATACCATATGTACAGTAAAAGGAAAATACACAGTCTTGCACTTCATAAACTCTTCCTCTGTCCAGTTCCTGAAACCCAACAAAGCTAAGAGAAGTTCTGAGCAGAAAAAAGACATGACCATGGCAAATCCACACACTTGGAGCCATGACTGATGGACCAGCATTGATAGACACGGACGGGCTCCTCCCATATTTACAGGCACATCTCCGTGACTGTAGCTGTGTCATTGAGACAAAGCAGCCTCTGGCTTCAGGGTGCTTCATCACACCTTGACAGAGCCCCCTGCAAGGGTGTCTTAGTCTGTGCATTTGGCTTTAGCTTGGGAAGCCCTTATACCATCAGTTGCTGGTTTGCCACAATCGTTAAGGCTGGATCAATAAAATTCATAAGAAACAGTTGGTAGGGATTATTTGTTGGCAAACATTGAGACATTTCACTTACAAGGACTTTGTCTTGCATAACTGCCCTAAGATCACATGCCTGACAGTGGAAGAAGCCTTTCACTCCTAGCAGGTTTATTTGTGTGCAGCTCCTTTACTATTTGTATTTATAATTTTAAGGGGTAGTAAGTTCTATGGACTACAAACACTATAAAATTCCCACAAATCTTGCACATGCCTGAGTATTGCTTTGCTTTATTTTCCAAGAAGTAAGGCTTAATTTCTATACATGAACACAAGGTCATTTTCTGCTTACAAGATCAAGGGCCAGCTATTCAGCTCTGCAGCTGGAAAGCAAAGTCAGAGTAGCAGAGCAAGCCTTTGTGCAGCCCAGGTGCTGTTCCCCATGCTGGCAAAAGCCCTCAACAAGGGAAGAAAATTGATCACACTGACCGTTCAGTGGTAGGCTTTCAGCTTTCATGAGTAACTCTTCTTCTCCACGTGTCTGACTTCTTTCTTCGTCTTAACCTTATAAGCTTCTCCCTGCTTTAAAGGAAAAGTATAAACATTAACACAGTCTGCAGAGAGCACTTGTAATTGTAAACCTGCTTCCAAAACAGGCTCCACATTTTGCTGTAACAGGATAAGTAAAAAGCAGTTAAATCACATTAACACTTCATTTCAAAGATACACACAATCTATTTATCCACTCTGCTGAGCTGCAAAAGCACAGGTCTGAAATATCATCTTCAAGTAGAAAACACAGCTCTACAGTTTCAGCCTGACCCCTGGGCTGGAGTGGCCAGCTGGCAGTCAGTCGTCAGCAGAGCCCCTGCTGCCAACCGCAGCAGGAGCCGCTGCCGCTGACAAGGAAAAATCACCTTTTCCTACTGGGTCAGCTGGATTGGTGGGCATTCCCAACAGCAGAGGCTGTGGCTGCTCTTGTGATGTTTCACAACGTCTGTGCTTTAAAGCGAGCAGGTTAGTAATGGAATAGAGGGAGGAGGAAGAAAGCCAGCAAAAACCACCACTGAAGCAGTGCAAAAGTAAAACCAATGACAGTGACAAGCAGCGCAGGTTTCAGTGTCTTTAAAACAGCAAACCCCAAAATAAAGTTAATCTTTGCTCATTAAAAGTAGCTCAATAATCATCTAAAAATAAATACTCCACTAATCACAAGCCTCACTCACATCAGAGAAAGGCATCTGTTTATGTGTAGCTATGGGCAGAATTTACCCCTCAGGTGATCTGCATTGATGTATTTGTAACTATTTGTAGTTTCTGACTAATCTAATCTGGTGCAGCAAATTGAAAATGTTTCCCCCTTGTTGGGCAGAAGTTGTTTTCCCTCATAAAAAACAAGGAAAGAGGGAATGGAAATAAGTTTGTTTCCATTCTCTTATTTCTGTGACATGTGTGTCCCCAGCTTTTTTTTCTTTTTTTTATTAATTTTTATTTTATTTATTACCAGAAGATAAAAGAGTATTTGTTATCATCCTTTATGAATCTGTTTTGACTCAGATAAGAATTTCATTAGCCCCAGTGAAAGTTTTACTGGAGCAGAGACCTCTGAGGGCCATGTGCTAGGGAAGAAGGCATGAGCTCCTCTGAAGCCATATGCTCCCAGAGGTGATGCCCATTCCTCCAAGGCCTCCTTGGGACAGAGGACAGCTGAGGCACAGCCTGCCCCCTCCTGCCCCTGTCACTGAAGGCCTCTGCAAGAGGGACTGGGGTGTGCTGGCACACAATAGTCCTACTCTTCCCACTGTCCTTTCTTTTTCAGGGTGATAAAGCTGGACACAGTCCAGCCCTGCAGAAGGCTTCAGATTTTGATCTCCAGCGACAAAATCCTGTCTTGGTGCTTGCCTGTAAAGGATACCATTGCTTGGGTATGTTCCTGTTCCCCTGAATGCTGCAAACCCTCAGTCACCAGCAGCAGGGGTATCACACAGGTGAGCAAGAGGCTGCTGGGGATCAGACGGCAGCTCATTCCTTTGGGCTGCTGGGAAAGCCACACAATCCACCTATAGCTGTAAGGCACAAATTCTGCAAGGGCTTAACCAAACACACAGACACAGCTCAAGTCGATGGCACAAGGCAGGCCCCGAAGCCCTGGCTTAGGCTGTTGCCTGTTTTACCGAAACAGACCTTGATGCCCTGTGCCGACAGAACTCGGCTGGGCCCCCCCGACGCTGCCCCTGCCCTGTAACCCCAACACACAACTTGCCCATAACTGCAAGCACCGCACTTTTTGCCAAGGCTTCTTGTTAAATGCAAACCTCCAGCCCTTTAGCAGCGCTTTCTAGCAGTCAACACAACCCTGTGCGTCTACTGTTATTTCCTGGTAGTCCCCGTGGCATTACCATTTCACCAACTTTCTTCTCATGGGGGATAACAACGC
Source organism: Origma solitaria (assembly GCA_013397895.1). Lineage (NCBI taxonomy): Eukaryota > Metazoa > Chordata > Aves > Passeriformes > Acanthizidae > Origma > Origma solitaria. The sequence continues at coordinate 683,316 of VZRL01005376.1, read as the reverse complement.
GTCTTACTACCTTCCGGGTGATCTGTGGGAAGCAATACATGAAAAGTATCGATTTTTTTTTCCTAGATTCTAAAGGGAGAAAGTATGTTAAAAGAAGTTACTTGAATGCAAAGACTCAGAGCAGTGATGTAATTCATGATTACTTTTCTCGTGATGACGTTGCCTTCTTCGTCGGTAAATTGTTCCTCTGTTACAGATTCACCAGGAATGTTTTTTGCTTCCTCACCCTAAAGAACGTGTTATAAGATTAGCAATAGAGCCTATATTCTGTCAAACTCACACATATTTCCACACCAATCCAAGCAACAAGCACATGCTAGTTTCAACTTCATGTAACAGTTTGCTTTATGTCACACAAATTATACGAAAGCCTCGTTCATTTAGCAATGCCGATACCTGAATGTTTATCCTACACAAAGTTTCCTTAAAGCCTGTAGGGAGCTTCTAGCCCACTGCACTTATTAACTAATGCATGTAGGAAGCTCTCTGGGCAACAAAATCCAGTGGTCAGTCCGAGTCCTATGAGATGAAGGCACAAATTCATCATCGTATAATCTCTAATGAGACATCCCTTAGCTTTTCACATCCTTTCAGGGCCTGGCACACACAGAAACGTGGTGTAACGGGGGAAATTTGGGACTTAAATAACAGCTCTGCCTACAGCTTGCTAAACACAAGGTCTTAAAAACACACACACAGAAGACAGACAAGACTTCTCAGCATTTTGCAAAATGAAGTTATCTTACGTGACACTTTGCCCAGCATGATGCCACCATGCCGAAGAGCCTCGGCAGCCCAGTCCATGCCTTACTGAGATTGGCAGCACTCCAGCCATCACTTCTTGTAGTACCAACCAGCAAGTTACAGGACCAGTGTAAATAAATGTAAAAGCAGTTTCCTAACTGCTATGCCAGTGACTTCATTCCACTAACAGAATTATTGCTCAAATTAAAAATAAATGGCATTACTTTAGAGTCTTAGCCTAGCTGGCAGCCATGAACTTATGTTCTGAAAGAACTTTGCTGACTTTACCTCATAAAGTCATGTTTCCAAACCTGGGAGCACTGCTTTTGATGCTTCGATAATATCCATTGCCTGTGCTTATATCTTTCACATAAATAAGGCAAACATTACGATAATGTAGCTGGACAACATATGAAAAATTTCCACTTGTAAATGAACAACCCAAACAAACAAAAAAATCCTTAAAACTTATCTTCTCCCCTCATCCTTACTCCCTTATGAAAAAATTAGAACTAGAGGGAGGAAGCAGAAAGAAATATTGTATAAAGCACATCATAACAATATTAACTACAAAACAATATTTGAAAGGAAGACAATTACAGCTCAACACAAAACTTTCATAATGCTTTCACATACTAAACAGCACAGGGCAAACATAATTTCTATTTACTGTGGGCTATACACTGCATAGTTGTCTATATAAGCTCCTGGCACTGCTCTATAAAAAACAAATACAGTGATGCCATGTGTATTTTTTTTAAAACCATTTCCCCGACTAACTCAGCTTTTTCAATATGTACATTGTAACAGTAGGATTGTGTGCTATTTCTAAGCTCTAAGCAAAACAAACCTTTCCATTTGTTTACAAGCCATTTGTGGTCTTTTCTAGCTAAATTTTTCCATTTTCCTTGCTTGGAGAGGACGGCAGTGGGCAGGAGCCAGGGGGAAGTACTGCAGAGCAGAGCCCCCGGCCAGGTTTGTCGTTCTTCACAAGTACAGAATTTCTGCTGGTTTCACACTGAAAGCTGTACTGAAGTCACCACTTGATAATTAAGCAATAGAGCAGCTTCAGACATTTTACACATCTTTTTCCCCAGGCTTTCACAGGCTGTTAGCAAACTGCAAAACTTGCCGAATTTCGGTGCTTCAGGAAGCGCCACCAAGAGAAGGGCAGGCTCCACAGCCGGGTGGATTCCACTGCACAGGGCCATAAGGGTGAGGGCCTGAGCCTGAGACACACCTGGGGCTGAAGGGACCTAGCTGAGGTCCCCAGGCCAGGAAATGGTGGCATCCCTACAAAAGCACAGCAGAACAAACAGCTACTGAAGCCTTCAGATGTTGCCTGAACAATTCATTCCCCAGAAGGACTCAGAGGAGGGGTCCCAGAAGCAGAAATGCCACACCTGCCTGAGCACTGCAGCAGGCTCTGTGCAGGAGGAGGGAAGCTCGAGGTCGGTCCCTGCGGTGAGTGGGGCCCCAGCGGCCGCCACTGCTTCCTTTCTCACGAGCGGGGTGGCAGAAATGAGAACAGGACAGGACTGCTCTGAGGCAGAGGGGTAAAGGGTTTGGGAATTGAAACCTGTGGGCTTTCTTACTCACTAAGAGATGGGAGGGGGAAAGACTGCTTCTGGAGACTTCCTACTTTAATCAGATGCATAGCAGATGGGGAACTAGCTGTACAGCTCCTTCCTGGCCTTCCACATGTGGGTTCAGACACTCCCCAGTGGGTCCCAACAAAGTGCCCTAAGGAGCAGGAGGGAATCCTGGCCCAGACATCCCAGATATGGAGCACAGAGGTATGAAAAGGCTCCCTCTCACGAGCAGGATGTCCAAAGCCACTACAATAAAATCCATGAACACCAGAAATAAAACAACATGGCCAGTAGCAAGGTCACCAGACCGCTTGGCACACCAACACTGCTTACGTGCACTGGTTCTTTGACTCCCTACTGCAGCTATGAGCAAGGTTATCCCTTAAAACAACCTAGTGAGAATTACTGTGTTCAGCTTTAAAATGAAGAGTGTACTGCTGCACTGAAGGATGTCTCTTGAGAGAAAATGCAGTTTTAAAGGTGTGGTGAATCTTGGGTTTTAGTTAGCTACATGCTCCTTTAAGCACAATTTAAGGATAAATGCGGCAAATACTCGGCAGTCAGCATGCGTGAAATCCAGCTTTCACAATTCTCTTGCTTGTGGGTAGTTAAACAAATTGCAGGAGGGCTCACAACTGGCAGGAGGTAGATCTGATTTACTGAGTTTCCTAATCCTATGCACTTATAAAGATGGATGTTTGCTAGGGAAAAAACTCTACCCACTGGCAGTTTTAGTTGTAAGATCTCAAACCAGCATTTCGTTAGAATGGCACATTAGATGACCTTGTCAACAAAAGCTGTTTTTAAACACAAAGCTGGTGCATCTGCGTCACAGCTAAAGAAGAAAATTCTTTCCGCTGCATCATACTTATGTGGGCTTCATTCTACCCTTGACCAGTCAAAATCACTGTCACAATACCAAAAGCTTTAGAAAGGCAGGGAGAAAACTTAATACCATGATTACTGGAAGCCCAGTTATATCCCTGGGACTAAAGCATACAAAGGCTGCAGTCTGCAAGCCTCAGCCCCAGAACATGCCAGGAAGCTTTGCAAAGCAGAGTGCTTTAATGTCACCCTGCTCGCTGGAGTGTAGTCCTGCCAAAACCAGCTGCTATCCACTCTCTGTTGCTCTCCAGGGCAGGAGAAGCAAAGAGCACTTTCCTCAAAGTCTTCTGCCAGCTCCACTGATTTTCTTAACAGTTATTTGCAGATTATGGGTGTTCCCAGGGACCTCCAGATAAACGAAGTTATACAGTTGGTGCTGCAGGATTGTGCCAAAGTTCACTGTAGATTTGTCAGAGCTCTGGTTTTCTTTCATGTTTGTTTTTTCACTGGAGGGATAATAGTCCCTTTTATTCCTCCTATACATCTAGTGTTGTTGTAACAGTAGAGACAAAAGGTGCAGCTGGATGTGTCTTACCCAGATGGATAAAAAGGAATTTAAAAGCAAGCGGAAATAAGCAAGATGGAAAGATCCTAAATATTTAATTTTGCCAAAGACCAGAGGCAATGCCGCAATGGGAACAGGAGCTGCACAGGGAGCTCAGACCTCTTCCCTCACTGGCCTAAGCCAGCATGAGGACATAATCCCTTCAGTCTCGAGATCACATTCTTGTAATGCATGAACAGCAGCTGCGCCTCGATCTCCTTGGGGTCTCGAGCCTCTGTGGCAGTGGCAGGAGAAACAAACATCTTTCATTAAGGTCATTTTCATTAGTGAGTTCTGCCTACTCAGGGAGACCTTGTTAATCAGATGCCACGACTCTCCGCCTGCGCCCGTGCTGAGTCTGTAGCTGCTTGTTTGCAGATGTATTGCTAAAGCCACAGGAGGGGGAGAAAAATCCCAACAAAACAACAGGCGAGGGAGGGAGACCTGAGAGGAAACGGTGCTGCAAACGGGACAGAGTATATTCCACTGCTGGGAGCTGGGACATAGGTCTGGTGCCTGTGGCACACAGGACAATGTGATGAACACACCTCAGAACAGCACCTGGGTCTGTGTTTAATTTCCCCTGTGTTATCTTGCTGAGGCTGGCAGCTCCAACTCCCGTGGGCAGCACGGGGTGAGGGCACTTAACTGCAGCTCTCCCAGCCACACAGCGACTGCAGCGGGGAGGCTGTGCCCAGCTGAACACACAAAAGGAAATGCTTCCCACTTCCATCACACAGGGCAAAGCCACTTAATTCTTATCACCTACAGGATGGCCACATTTCGTTCCCATAAATAAGCTTCCCCTGAATAGCAGGACCATGGGAGCTGCTGGCTCTAGCTTTGACTAACTGCTGCTCAGGGCACTTCTCCAGTGCAGGCTGAACCAAACCCTCCTTGATCAGTAATGGGGTATTTCATGGGCAAAATGCATGGAAAGGGAGAAATCTTTAATAAAAATGGGCAAGAAATAACAAAAATGCAAGACACTAAATAACATTAGATTTGAATAACCACTGCTTAGAAATATATTTTATTTTCCATTACATTCTACCATAAACCTTTTGGCAAGAATCTTACTAAAACAGCTTTTGCCAAAAATTTGTATCCATGAAAGATTTAACAACCTCTAAAAAAGCATGAAAAATTGGACACTGATTTCTGCCATTACTGAATAAAAGGAGCTTTGGATCAGGCTTTGAATGTGCACATTGTGGCAAACACTCTTATTTTTCCCTTGTGTGCTAATTGCTTGCATTCCTGCACTGCCATAAACCCATTTCTTTTGCAATGCCCCATCCCATCAATCCACCATGTGAACATGAGAGGGGAAAGAAAGAAAAACAAAAACATCTGCACTACCTTGAGGTTAGAATACGATCCTATTACATGTGGAAATGGGCATCAGTCCTTGCTTGTCTGGTTTTATGGGCTCAGCCCTCTGAAGTTCTAAATCTCATGGGAATGTGCTCTAGAGTGCTGAGCAGTTGACAGGACTCAGCTCTTGGACTGCTGGGAAAATACCTCTGTGGGAGAGAAAAGCCTTTCCCCATACCTGGGCCAGGACAGAGAACTAAGGTAGCAGTTAAACGGAAGTAATAGTGTTAGCAATACTGCAGAATGGCACGGAAAGGAAAAACAAGTTGGGAAAGAAGAGCAAAGGTAATGAAACAATTCAGCCCTGACAGTACCTGCGGAGGCACATGGCAAAGCCTTTTTTCCATGGGACTCAATTTACCCTCAAGGTTTTGGTGTCAGCAAACTTAATGCCTGCAGGCTGTGTGAGTACCTCTGCTGCTTTTAATGCAACATGTAATGAATACTAGGAAGAGCAATTAATATTAGGAAGAAAGTCTTTACTGTGAGGGTGGTGAGGCACTGGCACAGGGTGCCCAGAGAAGGCGTGAATGATCATCTGTGGAATGCTCAAGGCCAGGCTGGACGGGGCTCTGAGCATCCTGGTCTAGTGGAAGGTGTCCCTGCCCACGGCAGGGGGTTAGAAATGAACCATCTTTAATGTCCCTTCCAACCCAAGCCACTCTGTGATCCTATTAATAAAGGCTACAGTAGAACAACACAATTCCCATGGGCAGTTCTACCCAGCGGAGGCTCCGAGCACATCCTCATCCCCTCCCCACTGCTCCTGGACATGAGCTGGCACTGAGGCCCTGGCAGGTGACAACCTGCTGCTCCCAGCCCCTGCTCAGAGCCCTGGGCAGCAACGCGAGTTATTTTCACTCTGCAGGCTCAGAGCATCGCTCCAGGCCTCTGAGCGCCACATCCTGACACCTCCTCCCTGATTGAGGAGCTGGTCCTCAGCTTGTGCATGCTCTCACACTGATTTCAGACCACCCAAAGTGAACCTGTGCTCCAGGAATGTGCAGGAAAAATTCCAGATCCCTACCAGTGTTAAATCTTGATTTTTTCCATTTCATACCACCATTTCAGGAACTTTACAAGATCAAAATGGTTGTTTTCACTTTCAAACTCTTTCTCTAAAAGGCCTGATGATTGTTACTTTCAAACTTTTTCTTGCTCTCTTTGAAGCTTGTCTTGAGATGCAGAGTGGGGGATAAAAAAAGAAGCTATGAACGATCAGAAAATAACCAAAGAATCACATGTATTTTCTAATCAAGAGACAGGTACAGTTTTAATCCAGCTGAGATCAGACACGTTCCCAACAAGCGCGGGTTCAGCCGCCTCCACTCGCCATGCACGCCCTCCCCACTGGGTCTGCACTAGCTGCAGATTCCTACACTAAATATGCTGCTTTACCATTGCTCTGCTAATAGTTCTACCCCAAATTATACCACCGCATCTATAACCAACCTTCTGTGCCTTTCTCTAAACACAGGGGCTGCACTCGGGAAGCAAGAGAAAGCTGCCTTTGACACACTTTCCCCTTTCCTACTCCAACACTTCCTGACTGCAAACCAGAGGACACCAAAATAGTTCAGACATAAACTGGGTGGGGGCCCTTAGCCACAGGCCAACTGGGCAGCCTTTGAAAGTGCAGCACACTTACCCTGTGTGTGCTAGCAGAGACGCCCTGCGGCACTGGAGGGTCTGTGCTCGCCCACAGCCTGCCCCGTTTGAAAACACAAACCACATTCCTGAGCCTGAGCAGTCCCGGCTTATCTGCGCTGGGAATTACTGAGGAAGGGTTAGACCCTGAGCTGCCCAGGGCCTTTCAGGGAAGGCAGCAGGCTCTGCCTAGAGAGACTGGGGATCGGACAAAACATTCACTTCTGCTGAGCTCAGTTTTGCAACTCCTGTCTTGTCCCGAACGGAAGCACCACTGGTATACTGAAGAGTCACCCTGCCTTTTCCAAACGCATCTGCACCTTGGACTGTTTGGCAGCTGTGCAGAGCAGTCTGTGTGCCGTCCACATCACACAAAAGGTGCAGTGGTGTGCAGACTCCTCTCCACAAGGCATGCAACAACAGTGCTACAGATATGTGCTATTGAAATGACACAGGTTAGTCCTGAAGTAAAAATCACAGCTTAGGCAAACTGTGCTCATGCTGTAATAGCACTAAGGGGCCTGGCTGGTCTTTTTCATGGCTTGACTACATGATTTTCTAATAAGAATCTAATAAATCTGTAAGTTTGAGGAATTCCATAATGGCTTCTGATACAGAGTCTTTTTCTCATGCTCTATGCTGAAGGAAAAAAATGCAATATTGTATAACCACACAAAAAATAATATAACAGCAAATGCAATTATTTATATGATTATGCCATTGTTACCAGTATATACAGTATATTGTGCTGTAAATAAAGGCCACCTATAAATAAATATACTAAATAGAGTCTACTGAAGGCAATGCAAAGACTTTTATTAACTTTGGTAGGTTTAAAATCAGGATCATCTACTGTATTAAGAAGGTTTTCTAGAACACATTAAGCACTTAGGACCACAAGTTTCAACCAGAATACATGCCTCAAACTTTCCTATATCCCACTGATGTATTCCTGCAAATGCTTAACTTGTAACTTAGAATTTCTTTAAAGAAAACACACAGAGTAAAAACAATTGTTACCCATCTCTGTCTGTGGCTCGTATTTGCTCTATAGGAGACCAACATGCTGCATCTAGCTGCAGTCTTTAAGATGCCATGCACGCCAGTGGCAGTGAAGGACACAACACTCCATGCAGCACAGCTGTTTTCCAGCAGAAGACAACCACCAACCTGTGTTAAGCAAGGAAAGGCCACCTAGCACTGGGTTATAAATCCATACTGGCAATGGAAAGCGCACTACCGGGGGGCTCCAGAATGCCAAAACTGGCATTCCGACACAGCAGACCAAACCCACGTCCATGCCAACGTTGCCTCGAGGAAGCAAATCACAAAGTACCTTCAGAATCAACCGCCGTCGGTAAACTCTTGTAGTAATTCTCTGCTCTTCACCTGAGCTTGAATCACTCTCAATCTCACTGTCACTGTCACTACATTCCTAATAAACGCAGGTTTAGTACATTTGAACAGCATGTTTGCAAGACAGAACATGCTGATCAGGACTAGGAGAAGAAAACAGAGGTTATCACGGACGGTGTTTTCCCTGTCTCTGTTATGTACATAATGACTTGCAGTTTCACTGCTAAAGTACATGATGGGAGGAGACCTTTTTGCTCCTTGGCATGCTGTAACCTGATAATTACACCCGCGATGGAATATCTCAAGTTTCAGAAAATAGTGTTTGGAATGCATCTGACCTGTGAAATTTCAAAACCTTATGCAATTATTTTAAATTTTGTGTAAAAAAACCTTAAGCTTTGTCATACTTCATTGAATTTTTTTTTCTCCTAAAAAATTACTCTTTCAAACAAGTTTTACAGATTCACAAGGTATGGGAAGTAAATTCTCCAATTAAAAAAAAAAAGAAGACAGTCACACAGAAAGATTCAATGAAACACATTCACATAGGAGGTTACAAATAGGCCTTCTAAATAACTTCTCCATGTAAATGGCTCTCCTGCTCAGTATCTATCTGCTTTTATAAGCAGCAAAACTGCGGTGTGAAGCGCAATCATTCTGCATTTTTTCAAGGAGGGAGCTTGCAGAGCTCAGCTCAGGGGGACAGCCCAGCGCTGGTCTCAGCCTGGTGCTGGGAGGTGCCCAGCTGCACACAGGAGTCTGCTCTGGCCTGGCACCCTCTGCCAGCCCCGGTGTTTTCCCCTCCAAAACCCAAGGAGCTCAGCTTTGGGGCTGGGCAGCTCTGCCTGTTGGAGGGCTTCACACCTCTCTGTGTGACACACAGGGCAGAGACCCTTCTCCCATGATATTTGGCTAAACCAACCTTTTCCTGAGCAGAGAAATTTGAAAATTTCCTCTGTGTTACTCAATGACAGCCTCAAACTGATTTTAAAATCATGACTAGTGGGTATTATGAACTGCATATCTGTTTCTCTCTTTTAATCTGGCCCAAGACATCCTAAACAAGAAGCATTTCTCAGAAATTATGTGCAAAATACGAGTGGGCATAGGTGGGTGGAGGAGGAAAAGAACTGTATAATAAAAAGCATTTAGGGCAGGATGACAGTATTCATCTGCAGTCCTCTGGCACTAGTCAAATATAGATACAAAAAATTATAAACCAATTCTTTCCTGAAGAACTAACAAGAAAGCAGAAGATTTCTGGAGGGCACGAAGGCTTTAGAGAAAGAATTATTTTTAATAAACAGCTTTAAGTGGTTTACTTGTGATGGAATTCTGACACTGGGAGTCACCTTGACCATGTGTGGACATCATCCTCTTTGGAAAAACTGAGCAGCTGTGCTGTGTTCCTCTCATTTAAAAAAATCACTGGGATCTGATGCTTGAGCATTTGTAGAGAATTGTATGACCTACACCACTACTGCTCTGCTTTTGTAAATGTTTACGTGGACTTGGGATGAGGCCAAGGATTCGTTTCCTCCACGTCACCAGGTGTCAGACCAGTATCAATTGCCTGAGTTTATCTCTTGGTGCAAATTCTGTGCCAAAACACTGCTGCAGCCCTTCTCCTGCAGGTGGGTGACTATTGCTTCCTGCCTCTTTCCAAATGGGTCACAGATAAAGTGTCTTACTTTGGCAAGTACTTCTGTTTTGTTCCCCCTTTCTCTCCACAGAAATAAACCTGGTTGTTCCATACTTTTCTCTTTGTAGAGCATTTCTGAGGAATGCCTTGCAGAAAGACTGCAGTTGAAATTTTCTTTCTGTTGTCATGGAGCATCTCACCATGAACTGGGCTGTGTTAGTAATTAAACTGACTGAATGCAAATTAGGTTAGAAGGCATTATTGAAGAAATATTAACAAGATAATAGAAGCAGTTCTTGTCATTCTAACAGATGCTAGTTTCTTACCCATTCAGGCTTTGTGAGAGACCCACACTTTGAAATGACATTATTTTCCGATACCAGTTTATTCAAAGATCATGCCTATAAAAAGACTTATTTAGTAGATAAGATTATCAGCCTTTACCAATAAAGCAAAGTAGCGCAGAGAGCACACCTAAGAAAAGCACTTGCTTCTTCTTCTCCATCCAGATGGGATATCCAGCAGTAAAGAGCACACAAGAGTGGGTGACAACTTCTCTTCCCACGGCTGGCAATGCCGCGGGGGGAGTGCAGTGTGTCAGCACAGCCTCGGCACATTACAGTGTGCATTACACTCGCTCCTGCATTTAATCAGAGCATGGCACCGCCACACCGAGCTCTGCCCCAAAGCCTACAAACACTGAGGAGCGCTGCCAGCTGCCTTTGACTGCTTTGGAAGGCAAAGGCTCTTAGTTAACGTTTTTTAAGTATTCCAGTAATTGGCAAACATTAGGAATGATCTTACTGTGTCATGAACTAATAACAAGATAATAACAATCATATGCTGCATAACTGCTGAGACTGATTATGTTACCATCTAAGAAAAGAACTCTTGGTTGTATAATCGAAAGAGTAGTTTAAAACGAACTAATTTAAACCTGAATGATTTATTGCAGCCCACCACGGCCAACATTTTTATTGTGCTACAATAAAAAAAAACCTCTATCATGTAGAAACAATTTTACTGAAAGATCTTGCTTCCAATAGTTATAACCTCCTCCTATATTATGCCCAAGAAAAGACAATCTCAGCAGAGAGAGGAATGTAGAAGGAACTCTGCAATTCCCTTTTTCAGCCTGGTTCCCTGCTGGCGCTGAGGTCTACTCTGTGGCGACCCTCCCACTGCTGGGGTGTGAGCTGCACACAGCTACTGGGCTACAAGCCATTCTTTGAGTCAACTTCACTTCTAAGCCTCTGGTAAATAAACAGAAGCAACTGAGAAAGCTATCAAAATTTTCATTGTCAGAGAGCAATTAGAACTGGGGCTCTGCAGTTAAGGGGGCATGAGTCAGGCGAACAGAAAGCAAGGGGAGCCCCTCGGCAGTATTTCAGGGAGAAAGAGCCATCACCTGGAAAAGTGCTTTACACGTTTGGAAATTTTTTTATTCCTGTTGGCTGCATGGACTTTGCAGTTGGGATGAACACAGCCATGAAACAAAAAACATAAGGAGGAGATTAAATATCACCCAGAATGTATTTTTCTCCAAATTAACAGAATAAAAAAAGATGCAGGAAGTGTTGGGGACAAAGAGCAGGACAGAGCCTGAAGGGCCCCTATATTTCTTTGCTCCTATCACTTGCTTCAATGTCACAGGAAGAGTGGGAAACCAGTGGCAACATCTTAGTGGAAACAGATGGAGGACAGCTGAGCTGTTTGGCACTGTTTGCACAGGTGGGACTCACGGCAGGGAAAGGCCTGCTCCCCAGCCGTGCAGGACAGCGGGCCCAGAAGCTGCTCTAACCTCTTCCAGGGCTCAGGGCCAGGCAGCAAGGGGATTGTGCAGCCCTGCTTGGCTCCTCTGCCTATCCTGGCTCCACCCCATTCTATTCACAGCACAAACAGAAATTTCCAGTAGCTTCCATTTTTCTCAATTCAGTAATAAACTGAAAAAAGCATAAAGAAGAATAAAAAAACCCAAAACCCAACCCTATCAGAAACAACATTACCAGTAGTACAAAAAATTTTGTCAACCAATATGTCAAGCAACAGGGACTCCTCACATTGTTAATTATTACAGGACATACTATACCTTCTGTTCAGACATTACTGCTCCCTCCTCCTCTTGGATGCTTGTTCTTGGCTTGCCATCCTCAGAAGTACTCCAGCCCATCTTCTTCACACTGACAGGCACAGATGTTTTGCTGCCTTCTGTTGTTGGCTTGCTAGTCTCTTCCAAAGATTTCTGATATGCTGTTGATGATAATGTTTGCTCATCAGTACCAGCTGGGATCTGGGACTTTGTTTTCAGGGCTTCTTTGTCACTGTGTTTTCCCACATCATTTAAAGCTTCCTGGATGTAGGATTTAGTTTTTGCCTCTGATGTGGACTCGGATAGGCTTCCATTTGTTTCTGGTTTCGCTATTTCTCCTTTGACATATGAGGTAACAGAATCCCGACATTGGTCCGAACTACAAGAGAAAGAAAAAGGAACAGACAGCTGTTCAGGGCTTAAATCACAGGCGGAAGGGCAAAGCACCAAGCCTCTTACTGAGCCTTCAGTCTGGGCACATACGCTTCACACAGAGAAAAGTAAAATTTTAGACTCCACTTGCAGACATCAATCTATTTAATAACCTTGTCCTCTGCATCATGGCATCCTTTCAGAAGCAATGAAAATATGGTGGACACTGGAAACAAGGCCAAATGTTTTATGTTAATCTCCTTCCACTTGGTGGAGGGGAGGAAAAAGACAAAAAACAATACACAAAACCTACCAGTTCTCTTGTATAATCTAGAGCTAAAGCCTCGAGGCACTAATTCTTAAACAGCTCTCTAACCAAAGAGGTGACAAAATTATCTGTTACCATGCAATTACCAATTATTTTCCCCCCAAAGTACAGTATCTGTACTCCAGATAGGTCATGCCTTTTAAAAAAATATTGTTATCTGAAAATAAGTCCTTAGACACTGCAGAGTCTCAATAACACACAGAGCCCAAGGCTACTAAAAGACAGAAAGCCAACCAGAATTTTGCCTCAGGTTACCTATGGAAAGGTTTAACCTGCACTTCTGACAAACAGTTTTCTTTTCCTTTGTATTTTTGCTCACTTTCTCTTCATCACTATGACTGTGTAATGCTGACATATGAAAATATGCCACTGTTTTTGCTGGCAAAACTCTTATAAAAGATAAAGTGAATTAATCTAGCTAGAAATTAATATCTTCTTAAGGAAGCCCTTTTACTTCTAGAAGTGATCTATTTTACTAATTTAACACAATATAAAACGCAGAGTAACAACACTTGCTTAACAACAGGAATCACATCAGTAGTAGCTCAAGCGCTTTGCAGTATTGAAAGACAATGAGTTTGCTGAAATCAATGACCAAATTCCCACTGGATTTGGTAAGAGAGCATCTAATGCTACCTGGAACCTTAAAACATCCTGAGTCAAAGACGCAAAGGATATAAACAGCTGACAGACAAATGATCACTGTGCAGATAATCATTCTGTGCTGATTTACAGCTCCTGCAGACCTGGCTCCTTCAATTAGTGATCACAGCAGGCACCAGTGGGGCTGAACAGGACAACACATATTGTGAATGCTGAAAGCTTAAGCAGGTCCAAGGACAGGCTGGGAAAGCTCAGCAAGAGAAATGCACTGAGGATAAGCATATAGAAAGCATCTCTCTCAGGCTGGGGGAGTGCAGGGGGAAAGCAGCATATCCATCCACTCTCCTTCCCTGAGCATCCTCTGCAGGCTCTGCTGGGAGATGACACACAGAACCAGACAGGGTTGGCGTCACCATTCTTAGCTTCTTAGGCCTTGTAACTCATCTTTTTTAAAAGCCTAGTAAATTGGCATGACGTACGCTTGAAGTAAGCGTTATAAAAAGTGACAATGAAAAAATTGGGAAGAGTAACAACTATCTGAGGGGAGGCCAAGAGATGCAAATGGAAAGCATGACTTTTAAAAACGTGCTCAAGAAATAAGAGTGATGTAGTATCCTGATTTCAGACAATGTTCTTGATTCCAGCTACATCTGTGCTCCACTTAGATTAATTAGAAATAGAAACACATGAAGTAAAGAACATGGAGAATAATATTACTTGCTAAAGAAAATATGGAGTATTTCTCAAATGCCTATATCGAGAATGATACCTGATAAACACACATTTTAAAAGACAAATATACCTGAGGCCAGATCGAAGTTTTTTTGTTTAAATAAGTATATTGACATGTCCACCCAGAGCAGAGAGCAGCAGCCTGCGCACTGCTGCTGCCGGTGGAGCCTCTGACACACACACACCGCAAGACAGAGGTGCTCACCTATCGTCCAAGCGATCCAGCAGGCTGCCACCTATCCTGCGGCCTGACGTCGGTGCCTCGGAGATGCTGGAGGAGTCAGGCTGCCAACCTGTAATTGAAGACATTTCGCGTTCTGCTTGTTGAACACCTTTAAGAATTGACCATACTCTTTCTTCCGTCATCTCCTCAGACTCCGCTCCTTCTTCCAGATGAACGTCCTCAAACAGAGACTTAAACTTTTCTGCCGCCATCTCCTCATCAGTACCAGACTTTTCTCTCTCAGGCTGTTCAGTCCTCACTCCTCTTTTACTAGTCTCTTCACTCTGCCTTTGTTTAGCATCTTTCAATATCCCGCCATAACTACCGAGATACCGCGGAAAATCCTTAAGGTCCACTTCCTCCAACTGGCTCTCGCCTACGGAAATATCTTTAGGTGTTCCTTCTCTAGGCATTGGGAAATCAACTTTGCTGTCATCCAGGGAAGTGTCTTCTTCAGTCACCACTGGCGGTGCTGCTGCTGTACCATCTACGTGTCCCTGGGAGGTCACTAACACGTCACTCAGTCTACTGGGAGTTCTAAGGGGTGACTCTAGGCTAGAGGTGTCGCTAAGGAAATCGTCCTGGTGGAAAGGGGTGGGCGGCACGAAGCGCAACCCAGTGGGAGTTTCCAGTTCCACTTGGATGGAGGGATAACCTAAGGAAGACAGCACATTTGGACTGACTGGGATGAAGCATGGAGCAACAAATAAGCAAATGCCAAATGATTCATGGGTTACATAAAGTATGAAACGCATGAGGAGGTGCAGGTTTATAAGAACCAATGCAGTTCTGATAGATTTTGTTACTTTGTCCTAAAGAGATGAAACAAAGAATGAGTACTGCCAGTGAATAGTACAGTGAAGCCAGTACTTCTGACTATTTTTTTAATAGTCTGAAAAGATTTCAGCAATTGTTTTTGCAGCCATTTTAAACATTTTCAAGCTATAGCAGATTGTCTTATGAGCATGCAATAAATCAAATGTGGACAAGGGTGGTTGTCCCTTTACATACAAGACAATCTCTTGCAGCCGTAATGTATAAATCTTTATTTCCAAGTTTTTATTTTTTTTATTTTTTTTAAATTTGGAAGTTTAATAAACAGATTTTAAAGACAGCAGTAGATCATAACATAGGACAGCCACTTTTTTTGTCAGTAGGTATTATTTCTAAAACAGGTCCACATTTTTAATATGATTTTATATAAAAATACACAATACCAGAAATACAGTGTTACTAATATATACCTCCAATTTAACCACAGAGTACAAGAATGGACTAGTCGAAGAATGAAGAAGAGAAATGGATCCTAATGAGGACACTAAAAGATAGTAGATCTAAATATACAGCAGGATAAAAAACTAAAGTAAGGAAGTTAACGAAGGGGTAAGAGAACAAAAACACAACAAGGGAGAGCTATATGAATATTTCAGGTACAGTGAAGTTATACGGGTGAGAGGACTGTGGTGAGTAAGGAGATCTTGGTGATCTTGAAGATTGAGGTGATCTTGGTGACATTGGTACAATCAGATACACTGATCAAATAAAGAGAAAAGAAAAATTGATGAAAACATGAAAAAAAACCAAAAACCAACCCATACAAAAGGATTAAACTGATTATACACATAAAAAAATGGCAACAAAACCTTAAGTTCGCATTCTGGCAAATGAGGATGGGCAACCTAGGAAAGGAAAAAACACATGCCGTGGGGTTAACTGGATATTGTGCTGCCTGCAAAGGGAGGTGCATTAACAGGGCTTGGGGGTTGTTTCCTGAACCAGCTGAGAGAAAGGCAAAGGCGGTCTGGTCTTGGTGAGGAAAGGAAGCTTGAGGAAGGTTCAGAGAAGAGGAGAGACACAAAGCAACTGCAGAGAAGCGCTTTTTTTTTTTTTTTTATAAAAACATTGATGCTGCTATTAAAAGGTGCATGCAACATTTCAAGAGCAACTTTCTTAAAATGTCAACAGAAAACTATTTCTGTAGTGCAATGATTCAATGACCAGCAATGCTGCTCAATAATGGAGGTACACTGAGCTCATGTGCTCCAAAGAAAAAAAAATATCTTACTAAAATACAGAGAAAGCCAAAACATAATTGAACAAATTACAAAAACCAAGAGAAATGATATTTACAAAAAAAAATCTTATTTAAGGAGCTATTTATAATACAAGTGAGTAAAATCAAAGTAATAATCCAGTGCCTGTTATCTAACATTTCAAACAAGAAAAAAACAACATTTAGCATCTTCAGTATACTGATAAATAATAAGCATTCCTATGGAAATTTTGTTTTACAAGAAGAATTTCATTTATCCTTTTAATCTGACTCAAATTTAACCTGCACAGTTCTGTTATCAGTTGATACAGCTTCCATGTGAAAATTATTATGCAATTTTACGCATTAGTAGACTGAAAAAAATATTCACTCATGCACTAATAAAACATTTTCTTATTTTTCTACTGTCATTGTAGAAATGGTCCAAGTGAAAATCCTAAAGCAATCGATGTTCATTATGTCTCAAAGAGGCTTGGCAGTAAATCGCACATGAATTTATTCCATGCAAATACTGAGCATTTTTTTCCCCTCGTTCTTCCTTCTTTTTTTCCTTGGAGAATTTTTACTGCTACACATCTAGACAAGAATACATATATTTCCAGGTAACTTGTCAAGCATGCAAGTACATAAAAAAATGGACACGGGCAAGCCTCAAAGGACACCTATTGCAGGAGAAAAACTTGGTCTTGTCAACTGACCCCAAGGCTGGTGGGAACAAGTTTACTCAGGCACACATTTGTGGGACTCTGGGCTTATTAACAACGCAGAACCTACATATCCCCATGAACAATTCGGATGCAGCACTCGAAGGTGTACGGAGTAAGTTTGCCGATGATGCTAAATTGGGAGCTACTGTGGGTACCCTCCGAGGCAGGGAGGGCTGGCAATTACCGACCATAGGAAGTACAACAAAGACAAGGGCTGGGGTCTGCAGCTGGGATGGGGCGACCCGGGCTGTGCAGGGCTGAGAGGCTGAGAGCAGCCCCGTGGGAAGGGACCTGGGGCCCTGGCCAGTGGGAAGTTGGAGGTGAGTCGGCAGGAAGCTGTCAGGGGAGGGTTAGGCTGGATATCAGGAAGAGGTTTTTCACCCGGAGCGTGGTCAGGCACTGGGACAGGGAAGTGGTCACAGCTCCAAGCCTGCCAGAGTTCAAGAAGTGTTTGGACAATGCTCTCAGGCATATGATGTGATTCTCGGGGCGTCCTGTGCAGGGCCAAGAGTTGGACTCGATGATCTTCGTGGGTCCCTTCCAGCTGAGGATATTCTGTGATTCTACTGTATCATGCTTTAGGAGAAGAAAACCCCTTCACACATTTTAAATTATTGTTTCAGCAGAACTTACAATCTTTCTTTAAAGTCTAGTTTATGCAACATTATTGTACTATTGGACACGTCACTGAATTAAATATGACTACGGAATTCAATTACCATCAATGGGATCATGAAAAACGTTATTTTCATCTGCAAAACTTCTGGTGCCTGAAATATTTCCATAATCAAATATTGGTCCTTCCAACAGGGTCACGATATCTATTCGATTAATTTTTGTCAATACAGAAGTTAAGGCATCAGCTGAAAAAAAAATAAAACACATCAGAAAAAAGTTCAGCATTGCAGGACTCTGATCATTTTTCTCAGTTACACTCACATCGCATTACTTACAAATTTCTGGCATGTCCCAATGCCTGTGGCTCTAGCAAACCCCAGCATTTGTCAGAGTAGCCATTCAGCTGCCTACTTATTCAAGGTATACATCTATTAAGAGGCTACACTCTCTCCAAGTATAATTACATGACAAGACAAAGGGCACAAAGAATAAGGTCAGAGAGTTCTTACAGAACGTATTTACTTACTACTGATACAAAATATCCTTTTACTGGAGCGTAAAGGGAGTGTAAAAATCCTTTTACCGTTCTGTTTTGAGGAACAACAGAATCGGCAGTCATGTAGGTGATAATGCATATAAGGCTATTCATGCAGTACATAACGAAATCTCATTTACAATAATCCTGTTGTGAGAGCACAGTAATACTGGAAATTACTTTTACAGTGAAAGAGATCAAAGGAGACACAAATGGAGTGTAGGAGTTTGTGGATCAGAGCAGGGTAACGAACACATCGACCCAACACCAAAATCAACCCTTCTCTTTCAGTTTGAGCAATTCAGGAGAAATGCACAGATAAACCCAGAAGTCTCAACACAGGATCAGTGTCTCCATCATCCCTTACAGGAAGAAGTTTAGTCTTTTCCTATCACCTGCAAAACTGTGAGACTACCTGAATTTTCCAGGCAGTATATTTCCATGCTCCACATTCCTTGCTATTGGAAAATCTTCCCTATTATTTTCTTTACTGGAGTTTAAATTCATTACTTGTCCCATCAATTATGGATGTGGAGAACAGATAATTTCCTTCTGTGTACAAAGTGAATAAATATGACATATTTCTGACTCCTAGTGAAAATGTAACTGAAACTTCTTTTTTCTTTGATGGTTTGTGAAGGACATTCATAATGTTTTCTTCAACTTGGCAACAGATGCAATGGGCTATAACTTACAAACAATAAAAGTAACTACTAGAACTTACTTGTAGCATTTTTCCCATCTCTGGTAACCCATTTTTTTAATAACATGAAGCTTTGAGCAATAAGAGAATTTGGGTTTTCTACTCGGATTTGATTTATTTCATCCACAGAAAAATTCAGTTCTCTTGCCAGTTCTATAAAGACAAAAAAGCAAGCGAGAAAAGAAAACAAACCCAAAAACACCAAAGAAAGCACAAATCCCTCAATTGTCTTGTCAAGCTTTAAAATACTACCTTTCAACAAAACTGCCTGGCACAAACTTTACAGATAACAATGAACACGGCATTCTGTCCCCATACTTTAATTTCCTAAGACATCATTTTGGATTTCAATGGTCTCTGGCAGCGATTATCACACTTATACTCAGTAAGCAACTTAAACATGACGAGAAAGCCCTCCCTGGAGACTGCCTCATCACTGCTAACTTATAAACTCTGTTTATTTCCGCTGATTGCTATTCCTCTGGGAGCTCCCCATGCAGCTCAGCACTGGTGCTGTCGTCACCTGAGCCTGGGCAGGGCTGGCTCTGGATTTTTAACACAGAAAAAAAGGATTTTTACCCAGGAAGGGCCAGCTCTGCCCACCAGCATAGGGGGCTAAGGGTGGGCACATGGTTAGGGAACACCTTCAGCACTGACTTGCTGGGGCACTGCTGGGCTCCCCCGAACCAGGGCTTGGGGGAAACTGCTCTCCAGGGCCAGCAGATACTCCACAGCAGCCCTGAGCCTGAAGAGGTAGAGCCTCTCAGCTCCTTGGGGGAACATATTGAGAGGAGAGCCATTTAGCTGTTTCCCCTGTGAGCTTCTCTTTGATTTATTGTGAGATCAAGGAGTAATTTCCCATTAGGCATCTTTGCCCAATGTGTGTTTTGGGAAGCTGGCCTGGCTGTGAATTTGGGAGAGCGTGATGCAGTTCTTGCTGCATCTTTTGGTAAAACGACACCTAAAAATGCAATAGCAACGACTGATTTCAATATTAAAGCAGAAAAGCTTACCTGTCCAGCTAAGTCCTAGGTGATCAGCTACAATTGCCATCCTTATATCTGTCCGTTCACATGGACTCTGTGGACCTGTGATTTACAATTTCTCAATTAAAAAGGTTTGGCACAGAAAACCACAATACTGGATAATAGTTTATTAGAAATAATAGCTTTAATTGACTAAGTTGACAGTGCTTATATTGTTTACTAGAATGGTTGTGTGACCTAACAACCTACAAAACAAAATTTTTTTCACGGCTTTTAGATTTTCACCTGTGTAAAGCCAAATGTAAAACTACATGATGTCGTGTAATGAAACCAAACATGCTGACAATCTAGCTGTTAAGACTGTAGACAAGTCGTTCAATTACTGGTGAAAACCACCAAGGCCAGATTATTGTCTATTTTCTCTACTTTGACAGAATAGATTTGCTGTCACAAAAGACATCTTTCAATTTCTGAGTTACATCAATTTCTGAGTTACATGAACATCTTTGGCATGCTTCACTAGCTTTCTACAGTACAGAATTTGTTTGAAGGAAGAAAAAAGAGAATAAGACAGCACATACAGATGACAATGACAGAATGAAAACTACAGTTAAGTCACTCCACAGGCAATCACAACAGTTCATGCACTAGGATCAACAAGTTGAAAGTTTTACAAACTAGGCTTGATCTCCACGAGGTGAGCCATGAGAGCTCCAGAAACCTGACTGCCTTCATTCTCACCAGTCCTCTTACTCCTCCTCCTCTCACTGTCGGCCTTTTCAATCTTTGATTTTATAGATGCTGCCTCTGTTCTCATGTCTCTAGCAGACTTCGGTGTAATGGAAGGCTGGTAAACTTGAGTAGCTTCTGATAAGGATGTGTTCCTTGATGTACTGTCTTCTTCATCATCAGAGACCTCTGACTGCATCTTTTTCTCTTCATCAGAAAGACGATCCACAAGCTTTAATGTCTCACCACTAATTCCCTTAAAATATTCAATAGAATGTTTACATACCTCCCTAAGCTGATTTTTCTTTACTTTAACTGTTGTCATGGTGACGGAGGTAGATCTTACCTTTACTGGTAATTTAGAAGGAAGTTGTTTTGGTTTTTCTTTCTCTACCTGCTCTTGTTTTGGCAGGGCTGGAGTTCTTCTAGCTAGATTACTCCTATGTGTATTTTTTACAGGAATCCTAGACCTTGCTTCTAGACAGGGAGAAGAATTATTTTGTTTTGCTTTGTCAGGCTTACTAGCCTCTCTCACTTTACTCCCTGTATTGCTTTGGAGATTATTTTGTGAAAAGACTTGTTTTACTGAGCTGGCCTTTACAGGAAGCTTTGATTTTCCTCTAGCCCCTACCAACTCTGTTGACTTCTGCTGCTCTCCGTGTGGTTTTTGCTTATCTCTTACTCTGTGTCCTTGTGTTGTCCCTGTACCTTTTCCTGAAGTGCTTTTCGCTTGATTAGCTTTCTGGAGGGAACATTTCGGTTCCAAATGTTCTTTTAGCACTACATTACAGGTAATATCATCTGTAGGGACAGCAGATGAATCCAAATTGTTGTTGTTATTAAAATTATCTTTTGGAAAATCAGTGTTTTCTGTTTGCCTACAGCTTGTCTGGCTAGAAGCTGAACTCGCAATCACTGCTACAGTTTCATTTTCTAATCCCTGACCACTTGGCATCACAGCTTCTATCTTATCTGTCACTTCGCCAGGGCCATCTTTCTTCAGAGTCATGGTGGAAGCAGAAATTCCCATTTTAATTGGTGTGCGCAATTTGGGATCAACTTTGGAAGCGTTTACTGCTGCCGATGATTTCTCCAGGGAGTTACTACCAAGTGTTTGTTCCATGCAATCTCCACTGGCCTGGGTGCCGGGGTTATTTTCAACTGCTGTTGTCTCTACTGGTCTCTCTAGGTTTGTTTCTACAGTGCTGTCCCCTGCCTGTGGCTGTGTGATGGCAGTGACTGTACTTTTATCCCCTTCCCCCTTGTCCCCTGACTTCCCTTCAGAAGTATGCTCACCAATCTGAAAAAATTGGAGTCTTTCTTCAACAAAATCCCTCTTGCTCATGTCAATTGCACCACTGCGAGTCATCTCAAACATCTTCCCCTCATGAAATGGGAAGGGGTTGGGCTCGCTAGTTGGCGTACTCTCATCTGTTGGAGTTCTGGCTGGAGTGGTGTCAGGTGTTGTCGCTTGAGATCTGTCTTCCACTGCCAGACCAAATGGCTTAGCCTCATCCTCCCTTGATTTAGTCTCAAACACTTCATCGTCACCTCGGTTATTGGACCACGGGTCAAAATCTAGACTCTTGGTGGCCACAGTTTTGAAAGGTGTTGCAAATTCTTCGTCTACTTTGTAACTGAAATAGGAGTCAGGAAATACAGTCCTGTCAGGGTGTCTGCCTTCCAAAGAGAAAAACTGTGCCCCTGACTTCTTATCGCTCTTATCTCCAGCTTTGTCAGAAGATGGACCTTTGGAAGGTGTCTTGTCTTCTTCAGGGCCTACCTTGCCTTCCTCCTCAATGACTTCAAGCTTACTCTGGCTAAAGCAGCGATCAGTCTGCTTTAGAATGCCTTCTGTAGTCCATACGTCCTTTTTGGCTTCAACTGCCGGACCTGCAAGTTTAGAATCACTCTCAGTTAAACCATCATCTTCATCTTGCAAATCATAACCGTCAAGAGAGTCAATCTCTGTCGCATCGGTATCATGGGAGAATTCTGCAGTGGTTGCTATGGAACACTCTGTGACAGACTGGTCATTGTTACTCCCATTTTGCACTACATCATTCTGGGGTGAATCAAGCCCAGTGTCAAACTCATTGGGTTTCCCAGAAGTGGGATGTCCTAACTCTTTCTGTTTCTCAATCTTTTCGGGGGCTCTGGGTTTTGAGGTTTCTTTCTGGTCATCTTCCAGCTCCTTCAGTTTGAACGTATACTTTTTAAGCGGGACAGGTTGATAGAGGGATTCATCGTCACTGGAGTCACTGACATCTGCTCCCGGTGGCACCGGAGACGGTGGCTGTACTCTTATGACGGGTTCAGCCAGCTGGCACTTGTCATGTTCGTCTTGCAAGTTCACTTCAGTCATCTCCATCTCACTCTCAGTGGAATAATGAGGCTTCTTTTCTGACTCGCCTTGGTCTGCATCCAGTGGTGGAGGAGGAGGGAATTCAATATAGGCAACTCTGTTACCTTTGGGTCTTTTGTTAGAGTCCTTATTTATAAGATTAGGTAACGCTTTGTCAATCTGCGGTTCCTCAACCTCTGCCTGTTTCACAGATGTGGACTTAGCCTCTGCTTCCTCCTCTGACTCCTCAGATACCTCAGGAATAGGGCTGGGCTTGCCTGGGATAAAAGCTATTAGTGAGTCAGGTGTTTTAGATGTAAACTCGTAACTCACTTCCTCTGAACTCGGTGTTTCTGGTGTTAAAGGGCTTTTACCAGAGCTGTCTATAAAGGACACTTGTTCTAGCGTGTCATCTTCTGGACTACCTTGTGGGGAAGGAGGTTGTTTTTGCTGTCTAGCTGTGTAAAATGTCCCCCTTGTCTCTTGTACTGTCTTACTCTCCTGACTGACAATTTTTTTAATACTTCCTTGTTGCACCTCTTTCTCGTATTGCTTTCCTACTTGAACAAAACTGACATAAACAGGTAAGGTCTTAATTTCTTTTACTCCCTCAGTGCTTACTAGTGGTGCAACTTTATCCAAGTAATCACTGGCACCGGGGGCAACTACGTCACTGGAAGGAAATTCCTTTCCTGGGCTACATTCTAAAGAATCTGGTGATTTGCTAGGGGATAGCTCTGTTTCCTCAGCAGGAGGACTTAGACCTATCGAGCTCTGCTGCTTGGTAACTTTTCTGATTTCTGAATGCTTTATTTTTTCATCTTCCACATAATCAATCTGTCTTTCAACTTTCTCCTGAATCACAGCTGATTGGGATACTTTAGCTGAAAGTTCATAGACACCATCAAGCATGGCTCTCTTCTCCTCAACAATTCTGACTGGAATATGGGACACAGCAATTTCTTCTTTCCTTTTGGATATTTTATCAGCCACTTCACCATTACGCTCCCCCTCCCTGACAACAAATTCTCTGTATAAAACCCTTTTTGAGGGAGATTTTACAGTCAGTTCCTTCACTTCTTCTGAATGAATTCCATTTGCGGCCACTTTGTGCTCTGTCACAGTGATAAATTCACTTTTTTGGTCAGTTTTAGATTCAGCATGATCAACATGGTTTTCTTTTACTGTATCTGGAACCAGCACATGTGAAAGTTTTTCCTTCTGTGTTTTATGGTTAGAAGTTCCAGGACTTTCCCATGTCCTATAGATTTTTTTGTCCCAGTGTCCCTTCGCTGTTGTGTCTGAGCCATACGCCAGGTCTTTTGCCCGTGGTTCTGAAATGCATTCTGGCATGCCTTTCCTCATCTCAGTTCTTGGTTTTTGCGTGTCTGAAGCACGAAAGTCTTCGACAGCTTTCCCTTTACCTGGAACAAGGTCTTCCTGTATTTTCACCTCTTTCTGTAAAGCTGCGCTCCCATCAATGACCTCTACTTGCTTTGCGTGTTTCTCTCTTGAATAGGACTGATACACTGGTAACTTACTTTCTTGCAATTTTTTTACCGGAATTTTGGACTGGCCATCCAGCTTTTTTTCTTCTTGGGTTATGTCCTTACTCCTGGGACTTATACCTTGTTCAAATTTAAGCCTAATGGAACTGAGCTTTGATTGCTTCAGCTGAAATCCAGTCTCGGGCACTCCAGTCTGCTGAGCACTTCCTTTGTGTTCCATAGTTCGTTTAGAGTCCTCTGCAGGTTGCACATATATCCTTTTTTCAGGACTGCTGGGCAAACTGGATGCTTTTCTCTCATCCACCTTGGGAAAGCACTTCCCATCATGTGCATACTGCTTCACCTTACTCCATTCATCCCCGGACGATGGCAATTCAGAGAGCAGAACTTTCTCAGGGCTGCTGCTGGCAGAGCTCTGACTAGAATGTATTTCCTTGCCATTTTTTTTATGCTGCTTTTTCTCTGGAGACTGTAGCTCATCATTCAACTTCTCTGTTTTATCCCGAAAAAACTGGGATACTTCAGTCAGTTTTTCTTCTGCCTCTTTAACAGTCCTGTCCACCCTGTCTTCATATATCAACTTTTCTCTACCTCTCTCTAATCTGTCCTCAGTAAAGCGCATCCACATCGCATGTTTTGGACTACTAACATCTCCAGTGTAGTGTAACACTGTCACTTTATCATAATGATCATCCTTAGACATTTTACCTACACCATTTTCAGATACATCTTTATAGATTTTGGAGAGAATCTCTTTTTTGGGGGCAGTAGCTACTTTTTCTCTGCATCGTTTATCAGTCCCCTGTAACTCTGCACTAAGGGGTAGAGCATGGTCAGTAACTGACTCCTCAGTATCAGAATGAGACACATCTAGCTTTTCTGAAAGAAGCATTTTCTCAGCAAACCTGTAAGACTCCCCTCTTAGTTCTGACAACTCATCATCATGGTATTCTATTGAGTGCTGACTCAAAAGCTTCAGTGTTTTGTAAGAGTCATCAGACATGAGTTGAGCAGAACTAGGGCGACTGTCTTCTTCCTGGGACACGGGAGTGTTAACTCTAGAGGATTCCAGATAAGAAGGAAGTGACTCTTCGGCCGTGAGCTCCTCTTCTTCTTGCTGACCTTGTTCATCTGAACAAGGAAAAGCATCATGTTTTTCCAACTCTTTTAAGTTAATATCTCCCCGAGGTAAGTCTTTCTGATATACATACATTTCTTTTTCTGGATGCTTTTTTGTTTCTCTAATAATGACTTCAGTAGGTTCAGCCTGATTACCTTGTTCAATATGGACCTCTATTATTCGCTCCAGTTTGGGTTTCATTTTGCTGTCCTTCTCTGCATGTTGTAGTGAAGTTTCAGCAGACTTGCTAACATCGGTCGTTACTGATGATTTATGTTCAAACAGACCTGCCAGTTCTTTGGAAGGGTCACGTCCAGACTGAAAGGCTTTCATTATGTCATGAACAGACATTGTTTCCTCGATTCGTTCAGAGGTACTTTCTGTGCATGGAGGTTTATGATAAACCATCCTAGTCGTTGTAGTGATATGAGTTTCTTCTTTTACTCGGACACCTTTACTAAGGACGCACTTATGGTCGTCTTCTTCACTGCTGCTGGCTTTCATTTGAAAGGCTTTAACCTTCTCTTTAATAGACCCAGAAGGTTTTTGCTCCAGCTCCAAAGGTTTTGAGGCTGGTAGCTCTTCTGCCTTCTGCTCTGGAATTTCTTCCGATGATGGCTCGTAGCTGCGAATGACATGAACTACCTCAGTTCTCGTTTCTGTAATGACAGGGGGAATGGGCACATCGTGGAAAAGCGGTTTTGGGCCCGTGCTTTCAGCACTTTGTGGGGCAGAAGGTGTCTTTTCGCTCCTCGTTTCAAAGCCACTGTCAGACAAGGGACTTTTATCTTGATCGTGTTGAGAAAAGTCATCTGGAGACTCTAGAATAGTGTCTGTTCCAAAAAAGGAGTCTGCAATTTTACATAACTCCTTTTCCGACGTTGAAGGCCTCATGGAGGCTGGAGGCATTTTAAGTTTATGTTCCTGCAAAGCGATGGCTGGTTTTAAAATACGCTTTTGTCTCTCTTCACCTTCTTTTTTCCCCTCTTCAAACTTGTACTTTATGTTTGTTATTGAACTGCTACCGATATCATTTGCTAAGTAATCAATAACTTTTGACAAGCTATAATCCTTTTCCGACATGGTTTTAGTTTTAATTTGGACCTTCTCTGGAACAGATATAGGAGGGCTTGTCAAAGCTTGCTGTCTCGCTTCATCAATCTCCTCTGTACTGAACTCTACCCAGTCATCCTCAGACAGGTGTCCTTGATCACTTTTGGATACTTTAGCCGACCCTTTACTTTCTAAACACACATCCTTTTTCAGAATCTCACTAACTTTTACTAAGTCCTCTTTTACTTTCTCAACAATTTTAAAGGGCTCTTCATCATCAATTCTACCCTCTTTTGGTAAGTCAGGTTGGAACGGTTTGTCCTCTGTGACATCTGTCTGCAATATTGCAGTCATTCTTATCAGATCCTCCTTCATCTCAGCAACATCTTTCAGTATCTCCTGACTGGAGGATAAGGAAGATGGTGTGGACAGTTTGAGAGCAGAGGGTGCTAAAAACAAGGATGATTTTATTGGAGATGAAGTTCGAGTAAAGGTAGGCTGCGTGCGTGCCTCTGTAGTCAATGTTTTAATAGGTGACAGTAACGCAGCAGCTGATTTTGTGAGTGAAGACGACTCTGGGAGCTTCTTTAATGCTGGTTCAGACAAAACATTGACTACAGAATATACCGGCACTGTTATTGTTGATGAAGTTACTGATGAGGTAGTTGCAGATATTGACCCAAGGGCTGTGTACAAAGCACCTGCAGGAGGAGTTCTCATTGACTGGAAAGCTGATGGTGCTGAAGACACAAATGACCTGAGTGGAGAAAATGACATTGTTGTAGCTGTTGAAAACACTCTCTCAGCCGTGTCAGCAACTGCGTTAGCAGCACAAGTTGCAGAATGTGCGGCTGCAGCCATCTTGTCTTGAAAAACAGCTGCAGCTTTGGATCCATTTATTAGGGTGGCAGAAGATGGGTACTTCAGAGGTGACACAGACCCATTAAGCAACGGCACATCTGTGTGCCCAGCTACATGTTTTGCTGGCGACGAGAGAGACGAGGCCATCATGACTTTAGTGGATGAAACAGCATCAACTGCTGACTTAGCAGGTGACACCACTGACTTTAGAGGGGACGATAAAAGTGAAGATGCTGATGTGATGACCGATTTAAGTGGCAAACTCGAAGAGTACATGTTAATGTTGGATTTGGGGGATGCTGGAGGCGTCATGGTTATGGACGATCTCTCCAAGAGAGATCCTGCTGTAGTCACTGGAGATGTCCGAGAGGGGAATGTGGTAGTGGAGGCCAGCCCTTTGAGACTGGCAGCTTCTGTGACTGCGGGAGCTCTGACAAAAGAGCCCGAAGTAACCTGCATATTGTAGGGAGGCTGCGATACCACAGTTTTTATTGGCGAAGAGATTGTCCGAAACGATCTAATCGGAGATGCTACATCGCTAACAGATTTAACTGAAGATGTGGTAGAAGCTCCTAATGTGGATTTGATCGGAGAAGTAGAAGAAACAGACCATATTGATTTTAATGGGGACGCTGTAGGAGTGTTAGAGGAAGAGCTTGATAAGGAAGTGAAGCCTGATTTGGTTTGCCCAGGCACTGTAATTGGAGCTGTTGTCCATGACTGATATGGCCGTGTTGAAAAGAATGGCTTGTATGAGTAAGTAGCAGGTAGGGATCTTGTTGCTCCTGCACTCCGTTCAACTGTTTCTTAAATTGTTAAATTAAAATCAAACATAAAAATCAACAAAAATGGTTGAAAAACAGAGAGACCAGAGAAGAAAATTGGTCAGTAAACGTTGTAATATTACAAAAAGCAAGTACAATTGTTTGCATGAGTTGGGATGAAGGAGGCAAAAGAAGATTTAAAAAAGGAAAGAAAAAAATTAGGAACGAGCCATATACTGATAACTGATCCAAACCAAAAAGCAACATGAAATGAAAGACAGAAAGCACATAGCAACCAAATCTGCAAACAATGGAGAACAGAAAATACACAAAAGGAATCCATAAGGTAAAAATAAAGCCACATCAAAACTTCTTCTCTTACTTCCTATTGACTTTCTGATGTGCTACTTCTGAAATATTCGTATCAGCTTTATTTTGCCTGTTTAGGTATGTCTCTGCTTTCTGCATCTATTAGAATTATCCTTTTAATAATTTCTATTGTTGTTCTGTTCAGATTTGAACCTATACAAAAATATAAACTTGCGTAAAATGACATTATGTAGCTAAAATCTTTTTTTAAACCACTTCAGAGCTATTTCATGCAGAAACCAAAATTCCTTTAAGTGACAGGCAATTGATGTGCAAACTGTGAAGCAACTGGAATAAATTCAAATCTATATCTTCCATGCATAATTCGGATATGCTTCACACTCACAAAGCCAATAAGAGCAAGAGCTTTTCTGAGTCAATATTGAAAATAAAAAAGGAAAAGAAACAAGAAAGAAAGGAACATATGCATTTGTTTCTCATGCAATATTCCTTTTACTTGGTAAAAATTAAAGTAAAATGTTTCATGAAATGATTTTAAGAAGCATATGTCATAAATGAAATATGAAAGTATGATGTATGATAGTCGTGAGCAGGCAAAGCAACTGAATCAGTTTTTATTCATGCACAAATGTCATGTCAGAACGAGCACACAGATTAATACATTTTGTATGGTGTATTAAGCACAAATACGTAAATCTTACAAAATCATTTCACAAGAGGTCATTAAAAGAAGAGTACACTTTTTCTACAAGATGTAGTGTCTTGGTACCTTTTGAGGAGATTTCTTGTATCAGCTCAAAGACAGACCTGTTCAACTTTACAGTTCTCAAAAGGTAACATTAGAAAAGCAGTCAAAGAGAAATAGATTATGAAATAAGTTCCTGGCAAGGACAAACCTGTTAAATGTTATCATCCCCCAGAACTCTCAGCTTATTCATAGGCATTTTGAACAGAATCATCATCAACCACATTTTGCATCACAGGAGGCACTCATGTCAGAAAGTATTTCTGGGAATCCCATTACACAAACATATCCTCTGATACAGCAATAACATTCAGAGAGTTGACACTGAAAGCAACTTTGAGGACTTTTTTTTTTTTCTTTAAAGTTGGAATTAGAAATGGAGCTAAAATATCCAAAGAACTTAGTCAACATACCTTTCTCTGAAGTGACACTAATAATTTGTCAAACCTGCTTGTTCTGTCTTATAGACAGATGGTAACTCAGAGTGAAAGAAGCTCAACAAGGCTAACGCTGAACTGCTAAAGCACACACACTCCTATGAAATAGTGAATATTCAGTGCACCACAGGTCCATATCCTGCAAGGAGAAATGTGCTGGTCCTATAGAAGCCAATCAAAGCCCAGAAGTCAGTGAGGATGGCTGGTGACATTGCGTAAGAACATTTATGTTGAAGAGAGCTTGAGTACTAGGCCTGACTGGCACAGACTAAATCAAGAAACATCCACTTTTCCTCACTAGGTTCTTTTTAAGTACAAATATACTTCTTTCTCTCCACCTGAAAAACCCCCCACAATGTACTTCATTAAATGAACTAGACTCTATTATGAAGATTCAATTAGCAGTAGCTGCCAAAATTCACCAGAAGTTCATACAGCCTCGAGTTCAAGAAAGAAACCCCAAAATGTTTCTGAAAAGAACTAATAACTTGTTCAGCAGTTAGTGTTAGGATGTATCCTTACAGGAACCCCACCGCACTGTGACGAGCCAGTCTGTCACAACTGACTAGTGAGGCAAGCAAACCCACAGGCTGCCCTCCTCGCTTCTTTCTTGCCTATTAAATCACAGATTTGGAGACATTCAAGATGCTGCTTCTGTGCTCGTTTTTGCAGCTGAAGAGAACCACCAGTACAAAGAAAATGAGGTAATTTACCTGCGTGTGCAGCTGTGAACCGGACAGGGAAGAAGGCAATTGTACTATTTTGAAATAGCGAAGAAATCCCCACAACCACACAAGACTTTAGAGCAGGATAATATTCTAAAGAGCAGATTTACATAACAGCCCTTTCTGGCTCCTGGACACTTGTGGCCTTCACAGTTTCCACCACACTACATCCAAGATTGCCTGAGACAACAGGAGTCAGTTGTCACCTTCTGTGCCCCAAGCTACCCTTCCTGGCTGCAGCTGGTGATGGGAAGCGCTGAGTGTGCCCATGAATGGCCACTGCTCATCCTCACTCCTCTTCAGCCTCAAGCAACGTGTCAGGACCCCGCGGGTTTCACCCACTGCAGCATCGCTTTCCGTGGGGAAGAGCTGCGGGGCCCTTTGGGCTCCTTCCTGAGCCCCAGGGGTAAGGACAGGGAGGCACAGGAATATGCTCCAGACTGGCAGGGGTGCAGAGCTAAAAAATCTGTCTGACAACTTTTTGGAAATGAGACTAAATGGACCTTCGGTGAATAAATAAGACTTTTCCCCCCAGCCAGTGATGGCCGGAAAATAGATTGTGAGAATACAGTCATCAACCTTCTTTCCAGCAACTTCATTTTCCCTCTCTCTCCATTCCCATCAAGCCTGGGACAATACCTTAACAGTCCATCAAGATGTCTCAGCAGATCTGATAGCTTCTTCAGATGTTATATGCCTGAAGTCTTCTTCCCGGCCTGAGAAGTGTAATATATTCTGGAGCACATCTGATCCAAAGAAGCCACAGATCTTAGAGGATAATTAAGCAGCAGCCATCCAGTGGGGACTCCCAAGACCCGATGAAGTTTGTCTATGGATTTTATGGAATTATGTCAAAGGGTCTGTTGCAGGGTAGCAACCGAGAAGTCAAAAGGGGGAAAAAAAAGGCAAGAAAAAGCCTGGAAATGGGGAACAATGGCAGTCGACCTCAGAGAGGAGAAGTGAGGAAGAAAAGCTAAGCCAAATACATCATTGTATTTAACCGGGAAGGAAAGGAATGCCACAGGTCTGGTCAAGGGGAACACAAGCTTAAGAGGAAGCAATGTGTGATGCCAAGGAATAAAAAGCATCTGCAGGGAACAGAGGAAAAAGGGAAGGGGAGGAGAAAGAAGAGGGAAAATATAAAATATTAGTCTATTTTGGCTACACATCTAAACATTTAAGCGCTTATCTGAGTGGCTTTCTGAACTTTGGTGCAACATTCCCTTCTACAGCATCTCTCTCTAATGTTTCAAAGGGGAGAGGAAGAGACTCTTTTTGAAAGCAATTTGCAATCCTCCTACTCTGGAGCTACAAGGCATTTTTAAAAACTATTATATTTTTACTTAACTAAGACACATAATTTGCCAGTCAGGATTCTTCAAGCTCTCACAACACAAGCGTTCACAGACCATCCAAGAGTTTTGGTTTAGACAGCTTTTTTATCCCTTTTTTTCCTTTTCTTTTTTTTCCCCAGAGTGACACCAAATACAACGTTTATAGAAAAAATGTCTCTTCTTATGAAAAATCACATCGGTATGGTTTAGTACTTTGGTAAGAGCAACTCACTCATTCCAGGCTCAGTCAGATAGCTGTAGCGCTTACGTAAAGCAAGGGAGACGAAGTTCTGGCGCCGGTCAGCTTTCTCCGTCTGCAACAAAACACAGCAGGATTCAGCCCTTGGAGTCACCGCCCCTGAATGAACAGAACAGTCCTCCAGCCTCAGCAGGATGGGCCGCTTTTCGTGGCACACAACCCCGGAGAGGAGAATGGACGCTTCCATTCAGCTTCAGGATGGCATGCTGAAGCCGGATTTGGGCAAGCAGGCGGGGAGGGGGCAGAGCCGGCCTCTGTTCCTGGGTGCCGTGTGATGGGTGTCAGGCACTGGCGAGCAGGGAGCGTGGCTGCACAGAAACCTGCCGGGAGTGAGTGACCGCCCTTCCCGAGCAGGCAGCGAAGGGACTGCGACCCTGAGAGTGAGCCCTCACTTCATTCCTCACCTAACGAGGTAGGAGAGCTCAGAGAGCAGAAGCAGCTCCTTACCCTTCCTTTAAATACCTCAATACTGCATTATCCCATTATCACTTAATAAACTGCTTCACTCTACTAGAAATGGTGGATATTGTTCATTCTCTGTAAAATAAACCACCTTTGGCTAGGAACAACACAAAAGACTACAGGTACAGACATAAAACATTCATAAGAGTGCAACTTGGATCGATTGAGTGTTTCATCCCGGATTAGTTTGTCCCGAAAGCACATACACCACAATGTACACTGGCTTTAAAGTGAATACATTAAGGACAAAAAAAGGCATGGGAGGGGATTTTTTAATATGCACAAAATGCAAAGATGTGGATTAGAAAGCAGACTACTCCTGTTAACTAATGAATTGCCTCATAAGTCGCTGCGTTCAGTGGCAAAGCTGCTAGTGTGGAGTTTTAAATATTAATAGTCCCTCAGAGATAACTCATTGAATATGTGGCTAAAAATATGGTTTGTTTAGAAAGTGAACTATTGTTACAGCTATATAATAGCTCGCTGGGAACAAATTCTGTGGAGATAAAGTGATGTTTCTGCTACCATTATTTTTTAACATGTAAGGAATGTTTTGGTTTGAGTTGTTTTGTTTTTTTCTTAGCTATTGTAACCAGCAGGTGACAACTGCTATTTATTTGCCACCAGGAAGAGAAAAAAAATTGCTGCTAGGTAAATTGGAAACATTGATGTAGTTTCTTTTATAAGATGATCTCACCTATAACTACTTCTAATGAGTAAAACCCACTCAATTTTCTGACAATCTAATATTTCAGTTTCCATGAAACAGTGGATTTTAAAGCTGAAAATACCTGAGGTTTATTTGAAAATAGATTTGAACACAATATTTAGGAAGTGCTCTTGGCTGGTTTACTTTTTTGAAAAAGTCCAGTTTATTTACAGAGGTAAGATATTAAAAGCCACTACTGTGGCCTCAGCAGCAGCTTTTTCCTTCCCAAAAATAGAAGTTACCATAGCAGCGTCAGTGTTGCTCCAAGAGGTAAAATCTTATCCACTAAACTCTTCTTGATCTTGCCAAAATTTACTTGGTCTGATATTTATAAATATATCCTTTTTCAGAAGAAAATTAGTTAAATTTTAGACTGCTTTTATTCAAAGTTTGGTTTAATTTCATAATATATAATCTTTTTTTCCCCACATTTATGCACTTCTACTGTTTTACAACAGACTATCAGAAGTCGAGGATATGGTTATTTTTCTGTAGGTATCATTTCAACACCACAGTTAAAAATAGGTTTTTTTTTCTATAACATACTACTTTTCTTCACTAAATCTGAAGGAAATAAAAACAGAAGACAGTGTTTATATTACCTCATCATCTTGATCTGACTCTGTTTCCTTTTGGTCCCAAGATGCATTGCAGAGACAAGGAATATTATAATGGACAGCAGGGAAAAGAATATCAGGATATGAAAAGGACCAAATTGGGAGCACAAAATGCAAGCTGATTTATAAGGCAAAGCAAATCCAAAATGTCAACACAAAATAAATAAAAAAAAAAATCTTACATCCAATGCAAATAAACACATGACATTACTGAAAGCATAAACCTATGACTTGCAGGCTGAAGCATGAGCTGTAAACAGAATTGTAAAAATTATAGGAACTTGACACCACAGTAACAAGAGACTTTAAAAGCGTTCTACGTACAAGAAACCAATAAAACATACATTTCAAAAGGCTTTATCATATTCCAAAGCATTCTCATTACTGACAATTCACAGGGTTTCTTTATGACTAGCAGGAAAGGAAAAAAAAAAAAAAGAGACAAAAACTAAAGGAACAAAAATAAATCCAATCCAACCCAACCCTAAGGAAAATGTTTACTTTTCCTAACAAATACCTTTTTGTGTGCTGGCAGAGTGATATTCAAGTTGCAAACAGCTGTTTGTGGCAGTCCTTTTGTAGTCTTTGGTTCTTTCAAAAATGATAATCGACCACAGGGCTCCTGGCTGGTGTCTCTTACCTAGAAGAGGAATTTTGCCACAGTGTAGTAATATGTAGTAATTCGGGGAACTAGAGGAGGTTTCTGGAACGTTTCTCAGAATTTCTTCCTACAAGGAGCTTTCTAGTGTGTAAAGACCAATAATACCAAGCTGGAGATCAGCCCGAGGTGCTGAAGGAGAAAATGTGTTACTGCGAAGGAGTTCGATCAGCCTGAAGCTCCCTGATGGCAAATCCGTGCAGGACAAGGTGCTGAGTGAGTCCAACCTGGCAGCTTCACTCTGGGATGTTACTGACAGGCATTGGCTGCTCACCTTCAATTTATTCTGCTGTGTTTTGCTCTCGTGTTTACCAAAATGCTTAGCAACCTCCTCAGCACAGCCCAGCAGCTGTGACAAGGCTCGGGAAAGTGAGCACCAATTCCTGGCAATTTAGAGATGTGCAGCCTTCACACACCATTTGAAGGCTGCTCTGTAATACTGTAAGTTATTGAACGCATCTCCTTTGCTGAAGCCCTCAGAAATTGTGATCTCGTGGTAATATGCTGGGGCTCCAATCTGAGATGTGGTTTTAGTAAAGGTTGTGAATCCTTATCACAGGTATTCTGCTCCCAGATCTGCCAGCAGTTCTGCTGTGGCTTCAGGCAAAGCACCCTCTCCGTGTTATTCACATATTAAAAACCTACGCTCACATCCCAGGGGCAAGTGAGTCCTATAGGGCTGAAAAAAAGGAAGAGGGAGTGTGGGGAGGGAGGAAATCAGCAGGATCATTTAGTTTGTTTTCCTTTTACCTTGATAGAGAATGGCAGTCTATTTTCTTTGAAAGCATAAAAATTGAAAACAAGCTGCTGTCCTCCTTTAGTCAAAGGGGCCAGATTTCCATAGCAATCAACATAAATAGGTTTTCCTTCCAGAACCTACCAAAGCAAGAAACAAAAGTCAGTAAAACCTCTTGTAATAGCAGATTCATTCCCACAGTGTACTATGATTTCCCCCGACATAGTTCCTGAGTTCAGCACAAGTCCCCACTCAGACTACGTTCAACAACAAATTAGAATATCACTGTGCACTACTGCAAGGTATTATGAGTGCAGGCAGTTTGGAAAACCATGAGCCACCTGACTGGCTTTTCTAGAGCAAGAGTGGGCACATTTCTTCCAGAAACATTAAATTGGTGACTACGAGATCACCACAAACCAGTCCTACTCACGGCCGTGTGTCTGCAGGGCCCACGAGAAGGAATTCCAGCTGTCTGCAAAGCCCAGCCAGGGCTACCTGACAGCAAAGAGTGGAAACCCCTCTGCAGACTGCACTGCGGCATCCAGGCAGGTCCTCGTGCTACTCCAGTCTTGCTGGAGTCTTACTCTTAATCTATTCTGTCCTTCTTTTGAGAAGTTCTATGCCATGGCCTTGCTGCAAACCTTTGCTCAACAGGGCTTGTCGTGGCTTTTGCAGGCCCTGCTGCTCCCTGGAGATCACAGTGCCCACCCAGAAGGAAGGAGCCACCTGCAAGGAATGTACCTCGATGTCTTTGCTTCTTGCGACCTCCTCGAAGTTCTCCTGCTGCTCCAAAGTTTTGTCCACTTTGTCGTCGGTCATGCAGAAGCAGCGCAAGTTGGACTCCACAGGGTCATTCATTTTGGCAAATATCACGAACTTTGCCATGTAAGGGACGCATATTAATTCTCTATAAAGCTGTGTTGCCAGCCCAACAGTCTCTAGTACTTGGTGGCAGTCTGCGAGCCAAAACCTAAGCGGGAAAAAGTAAACCGTTAAATCAACTTTTCATTATGCTCCAGAATTACTTAAGCTTTTAAAGAGAAACTATGTCCTGTATCTTTGGTTATTTTGCAGGTGTCCTGTCCTTACAGAATTGCCAGAGCTGTAATTTTCCTTCTCTCAGTAAAGGTTTAACCACCCAGAGATGAGAATACCTGGCAATGAAGTGCTGACATACTTATCTGACCCTTTTCACAGCGGTATCTCATCAAACTGTTTATTTGAAGGCTCATTTGAAGCCAAAGTGGGGAAAATTAATTTCTTGTGACCACACATGATGTATATTGAAATGTGCTGATGCTTCACTACGCATTTGATTTGATAAAACTAACACCTTTATAACACACAGCAAAATCACATCTCCCACTCAGGTTGAACCAAATATCAAAGCCCATGGTGAGGTTTCCCAGAAACAGCTGTTATATTGTTATTTTTCTCATGTTATGATTAGGAGTTTGAAGACAAGTGTGATCCAAATTATAAATATTTTAATTTTTACTTTGCATGAGTCTTTCAGCCCTGATCTATGTGGTTTTTGCAGCAAATCTCTCTCTTTATAATAATTGTTTTTGTAGTTGCAAATATTATTTACTGAATGATAAACTCTCTACCTGCTATACCATGAATTTTCTCCACTAGCATGTGTGATTTGTACAGATCCCATTAAATGCCTCCAATCAGCAGGTAAGTCCATGATTAATTTCAAATCATCACTTTTTGCCAAATGATATTTTAGTGAGAACAATTTAATATAATTTTCAACTGAAAAGCCCACAGCCAGAAATTAAATGTCTTTAAATTTTTAAACAAATACATTTTAATGAATCCCATATTAAGGAATTTTTTTTAACGGGACGAACATTTTAAGCTTTCCCTTTCTGCTGCCATTTACAAAAATCCCGAAGCCCTGTGAGGTGCGCTTGGCAGGGTCTGTGCCATACCTGGCTGAAACATTGGTGGTGAAGGAGACACAGTCGTTGGAAAACGTCAGCGGCGTGGTGCCCGTGATATCCTCCCACTGCGCAGGTGAAGTGCCTCCTGTGCAAACACAAACCGTGGAGATTTCCTCTCAAACACTGAGCACACACAGACTGCATAAAGAGCAGCTCTGTCTCCACACACAAAAGGAGAACCTGGACATTAATGTTCTCCAACAGCTGAGCTCTGTGTTACACATGGCAAAAACCAACGATATAAGCAAAGAACACACCCACAAGTCAACAGCAGCCTTGGTATCAGCTAGGACAGAATTATTCTTGCAAACTGCTTTTACTGACAAGCATGTTTAATAGCCAAGGCTGAAATTCTTCATACTGGCTAAATACAAAATAATGTTTAATCGAGGTTGGGAGAGTTCTTTTACAATGGCATGGGACCAGGTACAAAGCTCAGGGAACCAGTGGGAGCCTTGGAAATGACCTGAGCTGGCTTTGCTCAGCAGAACTGATCTGAACCCCAGCGGCCCAGCACACCAAGGCTCCCTCACTGGAAAGCAGGAGCTGAGAGAGAGCACAGAGCCTCTGCTGCCCCAGAAACCTGGGCAAGGAGCAGGTTGTAATGCTGACCTGTAATGCTACAGAGGAGTCGAAGGCTGGGGGTCGTGTCTCCTTTGTACCCGTTGGTTACTCCTTCTCCCGACGGAGGTGGCACAGGAATTGTCATGGTTATTGGCTTATGGAATTTTCTTCTCCTTGGCTCCACAGTGACAATGGGACTGAACGTTGCTTTGTTTCCAAGGATTTTTTTGACAATCTCTTCTGGGACTGGTTGAGCCTGTCAACACAGGGACCATACTTAAACTAGAGCTACAAACTGTTTATAGACATGCAGAATTATTTTCTAAATGATAATTCTATTTTCTTTATATTTTTTGTAGAATTTTATTTCTCCCCCACCCCCCCCACCCCCGACTACTT
Organism: Origma solitaria; assembly: GCA_013397895.1. Classification (NCBI taxonomy): domain Eukaryota; kingdom Metazoa; phylum Chordata; class Aves; order Passeriformes; family Acanthizidae; genus Origma; species Origma solitaria. Next base: position 645,271 of record VZRL01005376.1, on the reverse strand, counting down.
CTCTAACTCTTAAGGGTGATTACTGGTGCAATTCATGTTTAGTTTTTATTCAACAACCTACTTCTGGTTTCCTAATAGCTAACTTGTAGAGCCAAACTATAAATCTCAGAAGGTTCCCTGCAGCATTCACTGGGAGTTTCTCAGAGCATGTTTGGTTTTGCTCTTAATTTCCAGTGATAAGTGACATTAAGTACAATTTCAAAATGCAAAAAGAGGCCTATTTTGCACTTGAGAAGTGAGGACTAGACATTGTCTCCTGGAGGTGATGGACAATTCTTCCATCTCTGCCAAACACAAATTCACGCTCTTAAGGAACACTGCACTCTGATTGACCTCTGTACTCAGTGCTTCCTGTGATTATTAGAAAAGAAATACTTGTTTGGGTCAAAATCATGAAGATGCATGAAGTTATAGCAGATTTATAGGTAAACTTCACATTTTCTTCAGTCATAGTGACAGACATGGGGTAACGGGGGTTTGCACCAATTTGCCTTTTTAATTTTTTTAAGCTTTCAAGTCTGTTTCCATCAGGCTGACCTGTGACTTGCTATTATTCAAATTGCAGAGCGTGCTGATATGCAGAGAACATGCAGTTACACTGCAGTCTCAGCAGTCACAACACTGCACACAGAGATGTCACATTTCCTTCACGCTAGAGAGCTCTGGGAAGGCAACTGTAATACCACAAGAGCAGAACTTCCATTTCCTCAAGATTAATCATCTTGAGATGTCAAATATCTTCAACAGGAATGTTTCAGCGTGGATTTCAAGCACTGGAATCCAAACCAGCAGCTCTTTTGCATGAACCCATCAGACTTGTCATGTTATTAAGGTAATTTTAAGTGATAACTAACCGAACTCAAAGATGCCTCCTATTCCTATGGAATATTTCCCCACTTTCTGTGCAGCTTGTTTAAGTAGAGTTCAAGCTATTTGCTCTTCCCAGATTTCATCCTTTGCTAGAAATGCCAGCGGTGAACATCCTAAGATACAGCAGATGTACCGGGGAGGTTTTTGGCCCAGTAACAGCTGGAAAACAGCTGCACGGAATCCCTCCAAAACACATTCCTGTGGCACAGGGCAGCCCAGGGACACGGCTGCTGCTTTGCCACAGGAGGCTGGGGTGCACAGTGGAGCTGTAGCTTAGAGCTGCTGGGGCTGCGATGGCTCCAGCTCTTTGCTTTCCTCTCTCCATTCCTGGGGTGCTAAGCATTACTCACGGAGGTGGATCCAAGGGGAGCTGAGCTTTTGCCACAGGGAGAGGACTGTGCACCACCTGTGCCTGGGCAAACATGTGCCAACTCAGACCTCAGGTGTGAAAAAGCCCCATGTCACAACCACAAGGAGCTCCACAAGGAGCTGCAGGCTCTGCAGCTTCCAGTCCTGAGCATCTTGCACTTAGCGATGCTGCAGGAATGAGCACTAAAGCGCCCTTACCTGGAGCCCCACGCGGATCCTCTTGGTCAGAGCGCCCTCGGGGAAGGAGGCCTGGACCCGTGGCACCGTGGTGCTGCTCAGCACGCCGCCCTCGGGGCCGATCTGGTTGCTCTCCTGCTTGATCCGCGAAACCACCGCAAAGTACTGCGGGAAATCCTTGGTGACGATCCTGCAGATCCGCTTCTTCTCCAGCTCCTCCACGCTGTCCAGCTCTGGGGGCACAACACAGGCAAAACGGTCAGGCATTACCTCCAGGTTCGTCCCACACACATCTTAAAATGCCTAAGAAGGTTGCAGGGCAGGGGGTTGTTATTATTACTTATTTACTACAGGAGAAAAAAAAAAAAAGGCCATTCAGTGCTATCCATGATCAAGCTTTGTTTTTCCTGGACTTTTGCATAAACCTCGACAAAGAGGGCCAACAGCAGCAGACAGAAAGACTTGCTAGGACACCTAAGTACTCGGGTGTGACTGCAGAATGGCAGGTTTGTCACACAGCATAGAAGGCCAAGGAGGGCTGAAGGAGATGGTCAAGCTTTTCCCTTCTCTCTTTTCCATCTGAAAGCGCTCAAGTGCACTGATCTTTCTGTGCATACCTTTAAATTACTCCCAGCCTCTTCCTCCATACAGCTCTGACATACAGAGAACCACAGGAGACCACAGTTAGTTCATGAACTCCCTCTCTTCACACCAGGTGTGCAATCCAGACTACTACTTTTGCAACTATATGTGTGAGTGTAGATATTTATGCCCTGGTGAAACCCCAAATGCATCGGTGAAAACCCTGTGATATAAACACTATGCACAAATGCAGATAATTACGTAACTGTCATGTATTTCTCCTTGTAACTTCTTGCACTTGGCCTTTTATCTCTGGTAACTGGGGTTCATTGCAGCATTCCACAAATTTCAGCTCTCATTTTCCTCCCTAAAAAGCGAACCTCTAAATAAAGTTTGTTCCTCAAAAGATTACATTTTTTCAGATCCAGCCACAGAAAGCAGGAAGACCATAAATAATACTAAGAAAAAAGACATTTGTAAAATACTTTGTGACGGAGACATTTTCCTCTTCTAAATGTGTAAGCCAATTACAGTTCCAAAAAAATTAGAATGTAAATTTGGTAAAATGTCAGTTTTCCATTTTAAAACATTCACCAGGTAGTTTGGATTAATCACACAGTGTTGCTGGGGATCATATGTACCTACCAGAAGTGGATAATTTCTTATCATAATGTCAGCTTCCATTTACTTTGACTCAGAGATTGATATCTGAAGCCCTCTAATGAATTAGGCATTCTGCCTGCAGCCTCTGGAAGCAATGGCTTGTGCAGGAGACAAACTGGATTCTTAAACTCCAGGCAGGTATAATCTTGACTGGTAAATCCTAATCATCTCCTGTTTGTTGCTAGAGACAAAACCCACTGTAAAATGCTCACAGAGATGAAGGATAATTAAAATTCTCCTGAAGTAGAAAAATAGTGGTTTATATAAGAGCATTTCAAAGTCCTTTCAGCCTGGCAGGCACTCTCCTTCAGAGGAGGAAGAAGATGTGAAGATTAGAGTGGCAGAGCAACAGTCAGGAATGGAGAGGAGTTGGACTATATATAGGGAGGTTATGTTTGGATAATACATATGTAAGCTTCTACATGAAGTTGCCCTCTAATAGAAAATAAAAAAAGATGATGAGCAATCAAACCACCTCTCCTACCACACAGAGAAATGCAGCGTTAGCATGGCAGAATTAATGAAACAGGGAAAACTAGTCCTGGGAGAGGTCACGTTTCCCAAACACACCTCATGCATCTTACAGAGGCAGATATCATCACTACGGTTTTCCTCAGCTGCTGACACTTCATTCCTGGGCAAAGCGTTTCAACGATAAACCTCGAAGCATTTTTTGGTTAGGTGGTTGGGTTTTGGAGGGAAGGGGGTTTAAGCCACAGAGGAGTATGTTATACACTATCCCATCTTACAGATAGGGATAGCAAAACAGGGACAGGCAGAGCAGAAAGGCTGGGGCAGAACGGGGAAGGATCTCCCGATGGCACTGTCTCCCAGGTTTGTGCTAACAGCCCAAGAACACTTACAGCCCTTCAGTGCTAGTGAGCCAAGAGAAAGGTATTGTGAATATAATGTGCACAGAGGTCTTCTCCTGCCACCCATGTGCATGGTACAGCTGTCCTGTGGTGGTTTGCTGGCAGTGATGGAGGAGAGAGGAGATGGAGAGAGGGGAAGGAGGGAGGAAAAGAACATCACAGCTCCCAACTTTGCTCTGTGCTGCCACATGAGCGTTAAGGCTCCTGGATGGAGAAGAGAAGCCCAGCCATGTCTCCAAGTTCACAGAGGGACCTCACACAGGCTGTGTCAGGTCAAGGAAAGCAATCACACCAGCTCTCTCTGGTGAGAGGCAGTTGTGGATCAAGTTCACCCACATCTAACACCTTTCGTTTTTTACTTTCAGATAACGTAACAGAGAGCAAGAATCTTTTGACTAGAAATGGAGTATAACAAGTCACAGAACACCTGGCTGTTTCATGAACTTCAAGGTGTCTTTGTGTGATCTGATTTCCCTTGCCAGGACATCTTTAGAGCTTTGCTAGCACTGAAAAAAGCAAATCTCACCTACACTTCCCAGACTGAGCAGCTCTCTGAGCTGTGCACGCCTCCCTCAGTCCTGGCTCAAGCAGAGCGGATCTTGTCACCGTGCACAGGACCCCAGTTTTCCCCACACAGAGATGTGCCCATCAAGGAATTGCTGTGCTAAAAGCACGGCACACAGGAGGCAGCTTCCGCAGGATGGGGATGGAGGCAGGGAGAGCTCATGGCAAGGGGCAAGGAGGAGGAGAGGGCAGGAGGATGCTGGTAACCAGACACACCCTCCCAGCTTCAGTATTTCACATACACAACCAGACACTCCCAGTGCTGCAATGATGTTTCGCCCTCAATCAAGGCAATGCCATTTATGTCTATTTTTGTGCGGTGTTTTATCTTGCCATTCACAACATAGCGGCTTAACAGCAATATGTTTAAAAACTTTCCTTGGAAATGTGGCAAAATCACTGCAGAGTGATTTATGGTGGTATTTTAAACTTCAAGTATAAACAAGGTCACGCTCTGGTTTGATCTGTAGATTCAAAGAAGTAGTTATGTAAAAACTCCTGCTTCCCATCTGAAACCACACTGTGCAGCTGCAAGCATACTGTAGCCACAAATATTTGCATTTCTTGGCTCACTCACTAGTTTGCAAATGACTGTTAAAAGATTAGCTACCCCAGTGTGTGCATTGGTGCCCACAATTTGTCTACGGGTACCTCTAAAGGGTGCAGGAAGGTTAAAAGCAAACACAAGTTATATCTAAAAGGAGCCTGTCTGAAAACACAATGTATTTACCAATCACAAGACAGAGAGCTTCTTCCTAAATAATCATAAATTCAAAAAATACATATATTTTATTTGATTCAAGTATAAAAAAATGTAATATGGTCAAAAACTGTGAGTTGCTACCCTTGTGCTTGGAGCCACACTCCTCCTCCTACTCCTAAAAATGCTAAGCTCCCTGTATTCCCTCAGCCCTGTACCTGCCTAAGGACAGCACCATCCTTAAAATAAAACCTATTTAAGCAGACGCCTGATTGCACCAAAGAAAAACGGGCTCTTCACATCACAGTTCATTGTTCTTTCATGATAATAACCCAAAAGTTCTGCTGTTACTTAATCCTGCACTAGCCCTGGAGCGGTGCCTCCTGCTCGGGATTATTTCGGGTCCAGGATGAGGCTTCCCAGCAGATGGTGCTGCTCCCAGAGCAGAGCAGGATTTCGGCAGTGCCCAGGGAGAGCCAGGATGTCCTTGCTGCCATCCCTGCTCGCCAAGTGGAGAGCAAAACAGGAACAACAAAACAGAGGAGTGAATGCAGCATTCAAACTCGGCGCATTAGGGAGCTGGGAATAAAGGTCTGATTGCCCTCCTTCACCTTTCCTTCCTTGGAAAGGACTTGTGATGGGACAGAGAACAGAGCAGCAGCTTTGAACAGAAATTCGGCACTCCTGCAGCACCTTGTGGCACTTAGAGGTGATTATGCAGATGAGTTTTCTTGCAAAGACACACTAAATTTCTCTAAATTACTATGTGGCTGTTTTTTATTTAGATTAAAGATTGTTTCTGCCTCCAGAGTTCACACCTGGAATAAAACTTCTTCCAAAGTTTTGGCTTCTGAGGTACAAGATACCCCCCCAGAGCCAAGTCTAACTGTGGTATTTAGTAACGAACCAGTAAAAGTTTAGATGAAGCAAACCCAACCCACTCAACTCTACAAATTTTTAATTTTTTTGTCATTGCTTGGAAGACCTTCTACACTGAAAAGTATCGTTTAACTAGAGTGGAATTTTGTTAAAACTCTTGCACTATTTTAATGACGGGTGCGGTAGTTTTGTTTTGTTTCCCCAACTAGAGAAGCATTAAACTAAAATGAACTGAACAAATAACCAACACAGCAGATGTATCAGCAGTATTTTTTCTCCTTTTCCTCTCACAAATGATTGCCTGGGTTTGTAAAAGCCATTCCTGAAGTTTGGCTTTTAAGGTGTCAAATATTTTCACTCTAACAGAATAATGTCCCTCATACTTTCTGCGATTACGTGGCTGTACGTATACCCACTAACCTCAAACAGCAGTTCCTCAGAATGAAAGAGCCACCTGAAACCCTCAGTAGATCACAAAGTTGTACAGTGGCTCCAAATTGTGAAGCTGATTTATTTTGGGCTCTAAGTACTGAGGGCTTCGTGCCCACCTCTCTCAAAGTGTTTTTATTTATTGAGCTCTTCTCTGTAAAATATCAATTTATCCATATGTGAACTCTTTCACAGGTGTTGCAAGCTGCAGCACTTTAGAAAAATATTTCTCTGCCCAGATTTCCTATCCCCAAATCAAACTAAGCTTGGTTTGAAAAGCACATGGAGCAAATAATGGAGCTGCTGACCAGTGCTGACCACCTCATCCCTGACAAGGCACCACTGCTTCACCCAAATACAAAACCACTTCTCATCTCATGCCAGTGTGCAGAGGCGGAGGAGCAGTGGTGAAATTTTTCTTTTTGAAAGGCTGCAACTACTGCATTGGATCCTGCAGCAATTGTAATTCCCCAAGCCATATTGTCCTGGGTCATGGCCATTTTTTGCCTGTTCCACTGTTCTTAGGTACCTGGTTGTGATAAGGTTGGAGTTTTGGGGTTTTTTTCCAAACCCACTGACAAAGCAGTGTTTCTGTCCTCTGTTTGGTTGGTTCTATTACATTTATTTTGAAAGAAATAGCTACAATAGATGCAACAAGCAAATCTTTGCCATTGCCTGTGTTTGGACAAGCTCAGGTGCAGTTCAAATACTTCAAAGGGAAGCCTATGCTGCTGTCCCCATTCCCAGATGATCAGGAAATTGGTAAAAATGCTAAATTTCAGATGCCCAGGGAGATCCTCAGAATAGCACAGCTCTCCACATTCCCAAGGCATGTCTTCTGCTGAGGCTGCCCTCGTCAAACAAGGAGAGGCTGAGACCAAAGGCAGAGCTCTCTCAGAGCTGCCATCCACAGCCTCATTCCTGCAGCTTCTACCCTAGCACACTACGGCTTTCTGTAGGAGGTTATCCAATTAAAATCCTGTGCATAAACCCTTACAGAAACCAAAGTGCAAACCACTAACTATTTCATTCAGAAAAGAGCAGATGCAAAGAGCTCAAGCGATGGCTTATCAACATGAGTATTGAAAAATGCCTGCTAGGAAAAGAAAGCAGTGGTGCCAAGGAATCACGGCAGCCCCACAGCCTGGCTTTGCCCACCGTTTGCCTTCAGGGACCGTGTGTGACAGCACCTTCCGATGGATTTGTACAGCTGGGGCTGCTCATCTTGAGGGGCTCTCACACAAACAGCAGTGTGAAGCAAAACAAGGGAGCCAAGGCTTCCCAGATGGGCACCAGGAGGGCAGGCTGTGCATTTGTGGGAGGAAATCCCTAACAACACCGTCTGAAGTAAGAATGCTCTGCGGGCCAAGGCCTGCATCCATGGGAAAGCCTAAAATCCATGCTATTGACACTTCATCATTGGCTTGGAATGACCTTCTGGTGGCCCTGCCCAAGCAGCAGAGGCACGTGGACCTCCAGCTGGGTGTTATTCTCAAATTCAGGCTGCAAAGCAACTGTGCAACTCTGCTGAAACTTGGCAACACTTCAGACCAAAATTCACCACTCATTCCAGGATGTCTCCAGGCCACTGCGGAACAATTTCTCCTTACGCTCTTCCCATTAGTTTAATATGGAACACACGCTCTATTTCCCAAAGTCAGACACCCCCTGCACTGTTTTACTTTGCTTTGCTTTACTCAGCCTGCGTTAGCAAGCCTCCACAAAGGCTTGGTAAGGCTTTGAGAAAATATTTACCTTCATCCATGCCATTGAGTATTTCAGTTAAGTCTTCGTGTTTGCTGTCATACTGGTGCTCTTTCCACGTTTCACCGTTCTCACTTCGGAGCACGATCAGCTCTCTTTCCTTGCCTCGCATTGATCCAAAATGCGGGATTTCCACTATGACAGGGCTAGAGAAAAAGGAATCACGTTATTTTTAACCCTATGTTTCCTCACTGCCCTTAATTTCCTATGGGTCCTTAAGAAAACTACAGGCATTTTAAATAGTTAACACTTTTACGGTAAGAATGTTTTTAAAATTGCCAAAGCTGCACAATCCTTTATCATTTAAACTGTAATTAATGAATAAATTGAAAATACTAATATATAGCTCATTTTTTTAGTGTAAATATTTTGAAATATCTGCCTCCATTAAAAAAAATAAAGAGCAGTGACAACTTTTACTAAGGAGAGTTCTCCCTGTTCATTTATCCCAGGGTATAGGTGATCCAACCTGCCTCCAGCACACGCAGCACTGCTGACTTTTAATTGGCATTAGCACAGTCAAAATTCAGATTTGGCTCAGAGAGTTTGAAGGGACAAAGTCAGTTCAGAAGCAGTCTGGCTATCCAAGTGCATGCAACAGCCACTGACTGTAACAGGAACCATGCATTTATGTACATTTTGAACTTCAAACTAAGTCCCAAAGTTTTCAAAGCTCTCCCTGGATGCAGCTCCTGTGAAATTAAAGAGACTGTTTTTCTTTAGCTCCAGTTTCTGGTTCTCATGCCCAGCATCACCGCTGCAACCTCTGCACAGCAAACATCACTGGGGAATCGTTAGGTCCTTTCAGGATGGATTTCTCTGGGTTGGACAACACCACAGCCACATTGATATTAGTTAGTGTCAAACATTTTGGCGGGGAGGAGAGGGAACGAGAAGGTGGTTAATAACACACCTATGTCACCAGACGATGTACCTTCAACAGAGGACTGCAAGTGCATTACTGAACAGTTTGTGTGAACAACCGACAGAAACCACCATTCACTTCATGTGCCATTCCTCAACAAAACAGACACCGTTGCCAAACACTTCACAGGCAGGATATGCATTTTAAAGTATGCTAAGAGACACTGACTGAAATCACACAGTAAGTGAACATTTATGGATTATGCAGCTTTAAGACATTTAAATAGACAGTATCATTATTTTCCTACAGAGGTTGTAAAGGGTTTCACTGCTTTGTAACGACTTGGTTAAAAGCAGTGTCGCGTGATGGGAGAAGTGTGCAGCTTTTCTGTGGCATGTACACCTGCCAGGTGCTGGGTGCATTAACCAATCCTCCACTTGAGCACGGAATCACAACAGCCATCGTGGGGAAAAACAAACCAGCTGGAAGCCAAATTTTCACATTGAAGTCCCAGGGAGAAGAGTTAGCCTTTTTTTCCCCATGAAGATGATAAAAAGAGTTTAATTAATATATGTTTTAGATGCTTTTAGGAACACCCAGGCTATTTTTTCCAGCCTCAAGCCTTTTAAGAAAAAAATAGGAATGTAGCTGCTCTCTCCCATTGTGCAGAGCAAGAAAATACCAAAAATTCAAATACATTGCTTAAGATATTTACTCTCTAGTTCAAAAAGGGCACAAGCTGAAAACTAACACTGTAGTACAATCTTTGCAGGCTAATATTTCAGATACTGTCTCTGTAAATATTTAGAAACCACACAATTTTGTGCATGACATTTAACGAGAATACTCAGTGAGAAGGTATTGAACAGGTTTGGAACACCAAACACTCACCAATATTTTGAAAACCTAATGCAATAAATTTCACGATATGGTTTGAAAACAACAGTCAAAAACACATGGAAACATTCTTACATATTTAGACTATAAACTGCAGTTCCTTTGGGGAGCATACTTGGCTTTGTAAATTTACTTTAACAAGATGCCTCTTGCAGGTTGAAAATATTAGTATTTCTCCAATCTTGCTGAATCAATTCATTCACTTGATAACGTTTTTCCTAAATAATCTTTCAGAAATAATAGACTTTATGCGATCGCATTTTACAAATGCTCTTCCCAAAACTGACTCACTCGAGGCCTGTAAATACCTTCTCTACCACAGGATTAAACTTAAAGGACTGCCACTGTGTATTAAAATGTACTTAATGCAGTAGAAACACTCCAAATTTAAAAATTACGAAAGCACAGAAGTTATGAAAGCAGAATGCTGGCAGTGAACTTTACATGCCTATAAGCACAAGGTAGTAGCAGAGCTATATTAAATCAAGCCACTATGATTTTCTTTCAGTGACATAAATCAACTGAAAGTTTTAGGAAACTTAAAAAAAATAATGGGAATAACAAAAAATTGGAAACAAAAGAAAAACTGTAGACATTCTGTATCTTTTCCGTACATATCCTACCCAATAAATTTTGTTCCTTGTGGACCAAGCTGCAGGATTCGGCTAACCATGCTCTCACCCTCATTTAGAGGGGGAGAACTTTTAGGAAGATGCAGTTTACTGAATAACATCCATGCAGCAGGAAGAGAAACGAGAAGGGGAAATTAGGAACAAGCTGTCATTCCCGACAGAACCAGCAGTTTACACCAGGGTGCCACTCACAGTAACGAACAAAATTTATAATTAGGAAAAAAAGGGCCACATCATAGTGGATTGTTTCCCCTATTTTAAGCTTTCAAAACAGTCAGTTCCTAGCGCTGGTACCACTCGTACCACCACTCTGCAGTATCTCCACCATCACTCCGAGTGGTTTTGCTCCACAGGACGGAGACAGGAGCTCCCAGCAACTCCAGAGGGAGCCGTGCACATGCCGGGAACAGAGCTCAGTATTTGGGTCCCTGTCGGTGTCTTTAGGACACTTCTTTGTGATAGTACTGTTTCTCTAAATGCTCTACAAGCAAGAGGGTCGAAACCTGCTCTGGGTTTCCAGTGTGTGACTCCTCCTGACTTCCAAGGCAGATTGCATGAGTAGATGGGGGTGGGCCCTGGCCTTTCCACGGCTTTCCTTACCTTCATCTCCATCCTGCAGTCATCAGAGGCAAAACTCCGTAAAATGCAAGGGGGTCTTTCCAGAAGGAATGGCAGGTTGGCATTTTTAAAATGTTTTAAGTTAAACAGCCTGTGTTATGTGCTCAGATGAGGTAGAGTCAATGCTTAACTACCGAGATCCACAGAATAAAGGGAATGAAAGGTGCAACATGAGCGTGAACAACTAAACTCACAGGACAACTCACCCTAAAAACTGTGCCCCTGCTGGCCCCATTTCTACAAGTCGACTTGCCAATCCTTCTCCTTCAACCATGGGGGGAGGGCTGGCCAGTTTGTGCCTCTTGACCAGGCGGCAGGTGATGCGCGTGGGCGCCGTGCACTTCCGCGGGGGGATGATGATCCTCATGCCGTGGTGCCGACTGCCCCTCATCGAACCCCCGCGGGCATCAACCATGAAGCTGACCAGGAAACTGCAGGGAAAAGAAAACACGTCAGTGAAAACGGTCCCAAAACAAGCAGATCAGCAAAAAGCCAACCGCCGCGGACTTTTAAAAGATTATTAGAAAAGCCTTCCCCGACCCCAGCTAAACTAAAAAGAACATGAAGATCCTTTTAAAACTTATACTCACATGTTAACTAATGGTTATCAAGAGCAGGAATTGCTAAAGGTCTAGCAACATCATGGTGAAACGATCAGGTTCTACTGAGCAATTTGGATTAAAAGAGTACACAAGTCATGTATTAGTAGTGCTTTGTTAGAATTTTAAAACATCCTTTTGTTACTGTTAGCTTACTGTCCACGAATGAAATTAGCCTCACATGCACAGAGCAACCAGACAGTAGGAAAAGGACAATCAAAAATCCTTATTATTTTTGGGACCTTGGTCTTTAAAACCTCCTCACTGTCTCATCTGCAAACACTGCTGATGGCTGGCAGAGCAAGTGCCAGCACCGTGGGGGACAGCCAGCCTAGGCCACCAAGGGCTTCCATGGATGGGGAAGATGAGTGATGACTACCAAGTACATAACTTCCTTTAGGCTGTTGGCTCCCTGGAGGAAATCGTGCCATTACTTCTCTTTGAAGATTATAATCATTAGCAAAAAAAGAGACATTAAAAGAAAAATCGCACTTGCTAGTGTTATTCCAATGCATAATTTTCCATTTTATAATAGAGGGGCAAGAAATTATATTTGTAAATGATGAGGGGGTATATTTTGGAATAAAATCCTTTCTATTAGCAAGAGAATAATTAAAATTTACAATTAATATTAGAATAGCTTCAGGCAGAAGATGCAGTAACAGGCTGGTATCAACACAAGTTACCAGCTCGATCTTGAAGCCAGCACAGTTTTTGTTTACTCCTTCTGTATGATGTGCAGACACTGACACAGCTGGCACATCTGTACATGACTTCACTATTTTCAAGGCTGTTGCCAAAGCTTTCAGCTTTTAAGAACTAAACCTTCACACGGCTAACAGGTGAATCCATTCAATTTCCTGGTTCCCAGCAGTAACCTGAACTAAGGCTGTAAACCAATAATGCAAGGGATTGTGGCGATTCTTGAAATAAAGCCCCCAGGTCCTGTGCAGTAGGGCTGAGAATTTGTGTGGGACAGTTCCGTTTGCTTTGAGACCAGCAAAGTAGCAGCAGCAGCAGCTAGTGTGCACTGCCCAGGCCTGCAAAACAAGCTGCGTTCGAAGTCTGGCCAACGTGGGTGGGAAAAATCCACAGAAAAGCAGGAGAGAAGTCAAAATTTGGTTATTTAGTGGTCTGCAGGAGAGAGGTGAATAGGGACACAAGCTGTAAATATAGGAAATAGGACAGAAATGTTGTCCAGCTGAATTCCAGATCAGGAAATCGCTACAATGCCTTTCTTCAAATTAAAATCTATCAGTAAAGACGGGGAGGTAGAAGTGCTCTCTGAGATGACCCTAGATCAAATTTATAATTTCTTGTGCCCCAGACACTTTACAATACTGAAGGCATGATATTTCACTGTAGTTTTCATACAGGAAAAACTGTATCCACATTCTATATTTCTCTCCTAGATAAATGCACTGTACGCTCCAACAAATCCAAGTGTTGCCACTAGGGTATCCCAGTTCCTCACAAGAGGAATTGTTTCAGTGGGACAGGATCACACAAAAATGCCAAAATGTACACTCAAATAAGATGCTGTCTTCTGTATTCAAACTATTTAAACGATGAAAAGTATGTAAGAGTGAATTGTTAAAAAACTCTAAGCACCTAAAACTGTCTTAAATTCTCCAGTGGAGACAAAACCTGCAGCAAACCATCCTTTATGCATATTGCTCCCAGAGAAAAACAATCATTGTCAGCAGCATATTAATGAATTATTTCCTTCTTTAATTTTCCAATTAGTAACTTACCGTTTAAAACAGTAACAGCAATTCCGAACAGAATTTCATGCACTTTCTATCTAAAAACATTAGTAGCTGATGCTTACCTACATTAACGTTGCACTAATAATGGAAACTACAACGTGACCTCTAAAACACAACGCTAAAGGCTAATGAGCATTTCTACTTGAATACATGGAAGGGATGAGGATGTGGTTGGATGCACTACAAACATCTACACACACTCTGTGGGAAAAAAAGTTTAAAAAAAGAAAATAAAACGAGGATTCACAGAAAGCACAGAGTTATCACCTTGAATCATACTGGGGGAGTGGAGAGGAATAGCTGTAAAATAATTTAGAAAGCAAATGGGAAAATTAATGTAAGATAATTAGAGGCAAGCAACAGAAAATATCAATAATAAGTGCAAAGAAAAAGTAACAATCAGAAAAATAACAAAAGCAACATGTTTGAAGGCCAGCTTTAGAAATTATTTGGCTTTTGCTTCATGTATCATGACATATGCCATATAAAATATACTACACATGGAAAAAAATCTGAAAGGGAGGGTTCATTTAATTAATCAGCACAACTCCATAATTTCTCTGGAAAATGCAGAAACACATGGAGAAAAACACTTGAGGTTTACTTAGGTCAGCAGAGAATTTATTGCAACACAACTTCTTCAGCGAATTCCCAAAACATGCTCCTCTGTGCCATGGAAAACCAGCTCCTGCACTTTTCTAGAGCAGTTAATTTTCCAAAGCATAATGTGTAAACACACGTATGGCAGGATGCTTGAAAGGACTATCAGTCCATGCCATTCATTGCACTGCTGTCAAAAACAAGTTCTGTTGGAGTAAACTATAGTTAACATAATGTAAAACCTAGTAAACTATAATTAATCTGATATATTCCACTTTGCAAGACTGGATCTAGTGTTTCTGAGTTTCTCAATACTGGAAGGCAGGGCGGCACACTCATTTCTTTCTTTCTTTCAGCTAAGAGAACGAAGGAGTTAAAAAAGGCAACACAAAGAGAGCACACCCACATTTTACTTTGGGAAAGCTGCAGGAAGAAGTAAGCTCACATCTGACAGCTGAAGGTCATTCTGGGGAGGGTCTCTACCCTTCCAGAGGCCTCAAGATTCAATGATGCATTTCAATGCACTGCTTACAATGGACTCTGTTCAAAATATATGCTGGCAAAACAACTTATCTGAACTCAAGGAGAGAAACATAAAACAATATCTTGGCTTAAAAAAAGGAAAAACCAGAAGAGTTGAAATCACTGCCAACAATTTCTTCTTTCTTCCCCTTTCACTGACACATTGCTGGATCTCCACATCCTGCTCCCAACATTCCCCTTCTGCCTGGGTTAAGAAATGAGAAGAAACACTGATGCTCTCTCCTGACCGTGGGAAAATGGGGAAAGGAGTGACCTGAGGGAGCAGTGGAGCTCCTGGCATGGCACATCGAGGAGCCCTGTGAGGCAAAGAGCAGTGGGGTCAGAGCCTGGCCACGGGGCCACCATGCCACGAGGGCTGACAGCCCCTGCCCCCTGCCACAGGCAGAGCTGGGGACAAAGACAGGGATGAAGCACCCCAAACAAGCAGAAAATTATTTGCTTTGCAGGAAAAGACTGACAGAAGAGATGTGAAAAGTCATGATCCTCTGCATATCAGATGTGCTGAGGCACCAGGAGGTTAGAGGGGAGCATCTGTTGATTGCCTCTAGGTGAAGATAACCAGGAAAATCAAACAGGATTCTATTGTAACATGGGGCCACAACTGCAAAGTAAATAATGAGTGAGGTTTGGTTTCTTCCTTCCTAACAAAGGAACTGAATCCTCAGAGCATCATTTCCGATCAACTTGCTATGTCAAATTAGAAATGTAATGGGTCAGAAAAACCCTATGTGTTTGGAAAATATTTAGGTCTATGCCCATTTGGAGAGCTATACCTGCTGGGAGGATCTGTCCTCTCCCTGCCATGCAACCCCAGAGTTTACTCCCCTCTGGGCAGCAGCTTAGATCACCTCTGCATCAGAGAGGGCTCATGCACCAGCGGGAGGAGATCTTATGTGAAAGCTCCCATGCCCACAGAATATACATTTAGAGGGCTGGAACCACTGCTGAGCATGCTGAGGACCTAAGGGCAGGCGAGTACTGTCCCAGAGGACTGGCAGGATGAAAATATCAGCCCTATCTTCTATCAGGATGAAAAGAAACCAGAACATTTTAGACCAGTCAGTCTAACCCAGGAAGTATTCAGGAATAAATTGTTTAATAATCTTTCTATAAGGGCCCAGTGGATCAAGGTAATTAATCAAGATACTACATCTTGCCTACCACCACTCCTCAAAACAAAAACAAACCAAAATACTAGTGGCAAGAGCAATTCATGCCACATGGATTTGAATTCCTCCTTTGATGTGTGGAAGTACTGCCTTGGTGCCTCAGCAAGCAATGGAGGTGCAGTATAGATAAGGTGAGTGCAAGATCACCTGAGAAGTCACCTCAAAAAAGATACCATCAGTGCTTTCCTGTCCCACTGAAGGGAACTTCAGAGGCAGATTTCACTGTGCTGTCCTGGCACAGGTGCTAGGCTAATGTCTTCATGTTTTCAACACAGGAAAAAGCTCTGAAAAGTCTTTGGAAAATAGGATCAGAATTAAAAGCTATCTTGCTAAAATGGGAAAAGGGGCTGGAAGCAACAAACTGAAATACCATAGAGACAAATGCAAACAGAAGGGAGAAACCAAACACTTGCGCACACCACCAGTAAAAAATAACCAAACTGCAGGATTTCAGAAAAGAGCCAAGAAATTCTAGCAGATCACAAACATCCACCAACAGAAACTGCAATTGCAAAAAGGATAATCCTCACTGTGGGACTGCTCAAGTGTGCTATGTGTCAGACCAAAGAGGTGGCGATCCTGGCTTACAAGCAAGCTCTCCTCCAAGAGGGGAGAGCTGGGGCAGAGCAGCAAGAATGTGCTGAAATGGGGAAAGCACCACCTAGGAGGGGCTGGGACATTTTAGCCTAAAAGACAGGATTACAGCCTTCTGACACAGAAAACAATTATTAGAGACCAGTAAGATACTGTTCTCCAGGAGACTATGGCTATGACAAGAAATAGGCTTAGTTTGCAGCAAAGAAATGTTAAGTTGACTATGAGAGGAAGAAATACTGTAACAAAAGATACTGGTCTCTTGAAGCTGGGGGCCTGTGGGATCTCTTATTTTTACCGATTATTAGGACATTACATGTATTTCAGGAATTCCTTGACTACATTTTACCCTACAGCAATGCAAAGGGGTGGGCTACCAGCTCTCTGAGATCCTTTGCCAGTGCACCATTCCACAATAGCCAACACTCTTCAGCTTTTCATTCTGTAATTCTTGACATTTCAATGCTAGCACTGACCATGTGCACTGTTTTATCAGCTTGGGACCTAAAAATCCACTGTTGTACAGATCTGTTCAGCAGAAGCAGGTGCTTACGTGTATTGTGGGACTGTAGCTTTAGATTTGTGGGACTAGCTGTATTGGAAATGAAATATTCTGGTATGTGCTGCACTCATTTTCATGATAAGAATGTAATTAGTCACAAAACAGGGAAGTAAATTAAAACGGATATGAGATTTTATGTCCTGATCTCAAAAATTAAACAACAAATATTTACACTAGACAATCTAATAATATGCAAAGATTACTTACACATTCATTTGCAAATTTTTACAATATGCAGTCAGACATCACTACTACTGCATTTAAATCAAGTCTGTGTGGCACTGTCAAGAAGAACCTAAATTAGTGATGACTCATAAGTAAACAAATAGCACCACTAAAATCAAACTACAGATATTGGAGACTAGGCAGGAGCTTGAAGGTATAAATAAAATAAGAGATCAAATTAAAGCCCCTTATTTTTTCCTCTATGAAAGAACAGAAAGCATAACATTCTATCTCCAATTTCATATTCCAAATAATTTAATACAATGCAAACAAAATAATCTTATGACACTTAAAGCAAAGCATAAGCAACAGAAGCAGCAAAACAGGACTCTTACAGAGAAGCCTGGGGGATTACAATGTTCTGCCATTCAGAAAATTAAGTGCAGAAGGAAGTTTTTAGTTTGATATGCAAGAATTTAGGCTGGCTCCTGTTATTAAGCACCCTCCTTGAAGTCAGTGTGAATTTTGCCACTGGCTTCAAGTGGAGCAGGAACAGACATGTTATCAGCCATTGCAGCAGGCTGTATTCTGCAGCTAACAATACAGTTCCACAGCTAAAGATAAAGGAAAACTGTTAAGTGACCTACCCAGAATGGATGGGACTCGAAACAAGGTTAACATTGTCCAAGGTGTCTGCAGCCCAGCTATAGTGCCTGAGAGAATCAGAATCAAACTCCCTTTGAAACGTCAGGTGCTTCAAAACAAAACAAAACAAAAAAGGTTAATTGAAATTTAAAATTAACATTAAAAACTCTTGTCTTGAATACAATCCTGTTAATATAATTCTGTTAAATTTAGATCTGCTCCTTTCCATATAACAGTGCTGCTATCTTCAGAGTTAAATTACTGGAAATCCGGTAACACAAACATGAAATACACACACAAACCCTTGTCTCTTCAAACATTCTTTTTGCCCACTTTTTGCACTTCCTTCAGTTTCAAGTATGTCTCCCTCCAATCTTTACTTACTTTTACGTGCCAGGTTAAAAAGATTGAAAAAAAAAAAAATTACCATTTGTACTGCAGTCACACACCATACAGACAGGCAGTGTAACACTCCCCCTCTGAAGATGCCATTGGGTAGATCCTTATTCAAGCAGAACCTGTGAGTAACTTCGCCAGGAGTTTCACTGAGGCTGGGAATGCCCGAGTGACTTCCCAGCAGGAGCGGGGTTGGTTTGTCTTTATCCACAACCAGCACGAGCAGCACTCCGTGGAGTGCCACTGCCCCTGCTCACCTCGACAGAAATAGCTTTAACCCTGCTTTCCCAGGGCTATAATTAACTCCCCCCGACAGGCACTGAGGGGGGATTTGTTCCCCCTGCTGCCCACACTCACGGACATTCACGTGCCCCACAACATCCCTCATGCTATAAATCCTCCCACTGGGCAGCAAAGCCATTCCAGCAAAATACCCTTTCCCTTTGTTTCTCTTGTCTTAGGAAATTAAACCAGCTGAACTGCAAATAGTGTTTCCCCCTGTTTCCAGGGTGATATGAAAGCTTCCCCCCAATTTAAGAAGCACCATCAAAAGTTACATCAATAAAAGTAAGTCAAGAAGCAGCACACACAATCTCCACCCGAGACGGTGTTAAAGATATCAGTGTTTGCTCTTAGTAGGCTGTTCCCTGCTCAGAGGCAAATGTATCTAGAGAGAGCAGCCTGCTCGGACTAAAACCTCATGGGCTGTTTTCAAATCAAATTCAGTGCGTTCAAGTCAAACCAGAGCCAAGCACATGCTTTAACACACAGAAATCTTATTATTTCCACCTGGGTTTTTTTAATATGCTGCTAGTGCAAGTTCATTATTTTGAATAGAAGTATCAGCTTTAGAAGTAAATCTGGCAAATTTAGTCAGAAACACACAAAAATACTTCTCTTGAGAAGCTTCCGCAAGATAACCAGGCAGATAGTTGCTGTGCTGCTGGCCAGAATGTGCAACACTCCCATCACTCTGGGGTTTCCAAAAGAATGCACTCTTTAGGCATTTCTTTTAACAGAAAGGAGGATCCCAGGTTTCCTTCCAAACCCTATTGACACTGTAAAATCTCTGCACAGTGCAGCTTTGCTCCATCACCCTCCCAACCTCATGGCTCGATGTCTCCTCCTTTCCCAACCTCAACACTTCCATCAAGGATCGTTTGTTAAACTCTGTGCTCTAACAGATGCACCCGAGGCCTGATGGTTCAAGCACAGACAACAACAATAAAGGGCAAACTTGCATATGTTAAACAGCAAAATACACCATCAGACGTAAAAGATAAAATGAATGCTGCCAGAACAATGACAATTAAGCAACCGCAGTGGACTTAATCAGCACCGTTTGAAAAATGTATTGTAATTCAGTTTAATGAAGACAGTTTTCTTAGTGTTTCCCGTAAGATACTAGGGATTCTCCAACATTTCCTGGAGACCCTGTGGTTTAGGCAGGAAAGCCATTGCTGTGGACTTCTGCTATTCCAAGTGATTTATAAGAGCTCACACTGAGCACGTTATTACTTTTGATACCAAACAGTACAAGATTCAGACAGGTTTCCTCAGGCATTGTAAAAATCTAGATAAACAAAAGTAAATTTATTGCTTGGCTCAGTGATAAACTTTACCATCAAAAATAGAACAAACCAAAGAAACATAAGAAATGGGCCAAAAGGAACAGCACAATTTGGTCTCTGTCCTTGAAATGCCTGCTAAGCTGTAACGGCGTCACTGCACTGAGGCCCAGGCATGCACCAGGACACACATCAACAAATAAATGTGGGGTCAGGTTTCCTGTAACAGAGGAAAAATGCTTATGTTCCCTTAGCAGTGGGATATAGAAAACTAAACACAGGGCCATATAAATTCCAAGGAAATGCCATCACTCCAAAATAACCTGCACTAGACAGAGGTGCTCCTGCACTCACTGATGTGCTCTGGGTTTGCCTACACACATGCGTGTTTCCAGCTCCTTGTCCTGAGACATGGTCTGTACACCAGGTGGCTATTTTTTTTTTTTAAAGCATTCCTTTCTGACCAAGTGCACTCAAACAGATCTTTCGGACATATTTAGAGCAAGCAAAAGCCCAAAGCCTGCCACCAATAAATGTGGTGGAGAAGCAGAGTAGGAAAAGCTGATAGCCAGACACACTCATCTCACATACAGCACACATCTGTGGATCTCATTTTTTCAGGCTCTTGAGGTGCTGGATTTTCCATGCAGGCAAAAAAAAAGTCTTCCTGTGTAAGCTGCAATATAAGCAGTCCAGAAGATAGTACACTGTCGGTGACATCAAATCACAGGATCCATTCTATATTTGGTCACATCCCAGTGCTCCCTCCCTGGACAGAGGGAGATTAAAAATGCATTGCTAAAGGGTGTGGCAGCCTCAGATGCAAATGTGTGTGTAAAAATACTGAGGGTTCTGCTGGCAAGGATCCTGCTGGTTGCATAACTGAATATCCAGGCTGTGTAATATCAGAGTTCAGCAAACAGAAGAATTTATGCTTCCTCCCAGATGAATTTATCCAGACTGAAGTGATTCAGCAAGCTGCTATTTAATGGACAGCCCAAGTCATCCTGCCTTTGGCTGATAAAACTCAGAGGTTGATGTAAATTATTCCATGGAGAAGTCATTTGGATTTAGTCTGAGTTGCTGCATCCAAGGTAACGCACCAGGACACAGAAATTTTAACTTTGCGCCTGCCAGGTTATGAGGTACCGTGTGGCCTGGATTCGGAGCTCCCTGTGAACAGCGTCAGCAAAAAATCACCAAATGCAAACAATGGAGAATATCGTGACTTCTAAGGAATTATTAGAAAATCCTCTCTAACACTCCATGTGTTATGCTGGCAGTGAGGTTCAGTAAAGAATTGTTTCATTCTTTACTGAATTTTCGTTCAAATTCCTCATTTGACTCTTTCCAGACTCCCAAGTCCACCAGGGATCCTGGGGAGAAGCGGCCATGGGATCTTCTATCTCTAACCTGACCAAGAGGTTGGCAAATGCTCCCTACTCTTCTATACACTGACGTTTGTGATAAAATTAATTCCCAATAAAAGACTTTGCTGTTGCAATGAACACCAGACAGGTCTGAGCTGCACTAAAGGAGAGGAAATGGCATACACAGACAGGCAATGGATCACTCCGTTTCAAAGCAGTGTGACTCCCAAAATAGCCTTAATTCCTCTCAGTTCCCACAGGGACTTTTAGAATATTGGTTTCAACCCACAGCCATCTTTGTTCCTGTGAATTCCATTGGTGGAACACGAGTTGGTGCTTTATTCCCCTGCTTTCTACTGCCACAGCAGAGATTATCTAGGAGCCCATTAATGTACAGAGGGATGAGAAAGAGGAGCAGGGATATTCTCCATCTCCCAAATGCAGTATTCCTGCTTCAGCCAAAAGCTAGGGCTGGGCTGGGCAGAAAACCACAGGAAATCCAGAGGATGGATACATTTTTGTCAGGACATGGAGGTTTGCAGAAGCCATGGCAGAAAGTTTTAGCTGCTCTCCCTTTATCATGAAGACAGTTTGTTGCTTTCATATTTGTTTTCCACAGAAAAACTTATTCCTGCTTTACTAACCTGTCAAGACAGGGCTGACATTTTTTCCCACTACCACATTCTTTGAGAGTTGTTAAGCATAGAGCTGGTTTTAAGTCTTGTTATGCGATAAGATGCACCCTAGCTGCTAAATCCATGCCATCTACTTTAATGGGAATTGCAAAAATGGCCAGAATCACAGAACAATGCAAGATATGCTCAGACTGAAGAGTCTTCCTCTCCTCTGAAATTTCCATCATATCAAGAACACTTAATGAAGTCTTAGTATTAGCAGGCATCAAAGCAGCTTTAGGTTCTCAGCTCTGACACAGAATTTCTTGTCCCCAGTGCCAGTAGTTGCAGATTTTGTTTTATGACTTCAAACCAAACAATACCACAAAATCACTGCTATGCAAGCTTTGGAAACTCTCCCTAGATGGCTGTTGCAAATTAAGGTTATTGGAGGTTTACCCCATTTAACTTAAAAGCAACAATCTAATAATAAACATTCTGCTGCTAAACAGAATCCAATTTCTGCCATTCTTATAATGCTACCAAAACTGTGTAAAAGCTGTAGTAAAACTGGATAGCTTATACCCCACTAGAATTTACAGACTAATACAATCAAGGTTTAAAATGTGTAAGTCCTGCTCTGTGGACCTTTTTCCCCATGAAAATATCCTCTGAGATCAATAATCCCCCAGTGCAGGAATGCTCTGTGAAAACAGCAGCAGAAAAACTCTGTTTCATTACAATCCACCTTATGCTCTTCCAGGACATAAACAACAGTTCCACTCCACAGTCCTTTCCAAGTAAAGATTTTTATGTGAATTTTTATTTAGCTTTCTAGCAGATCTTTGCCTTCTGTGTATCAAGCAACTCTTGAGTAATTCAGTTAGCTTTGGAAATCTGCAGTCTACCAAGGAAAATGCTGAGGAACTCATAAACAAAGCCTACAGTAACTCCATCATCCCCAGCTTTTGGAAAGACTTTCCCACGCTATAATCAGGTCAAAAGATGCTGCTTTTGTTGTATTACTCATTGCACAAGTGTTTGGAAGATATATAAACTGAAGAGTGTATAATAGCTTAATCTTTACAAGGCCTAATTCTTCTCAAGAGTGGGAAAACAAGGAGTCCCTCCGTGGGGACAGAACAGGCCCCAGTAATTCCCAGTCTACACAGTACGAAGGTTGCTCAGTGTCAAACTCGCTGCTCCCAGTTTATCAGAGCACTAAAGATACACAAGGCTCGCAGGAGCACCCACTGACCTCAGCCGACAGCCAACCCCACACTCACACACATAACCTGTCCCTAAAACACTCTTTGGGATTGGGACCCCCCACCACCTGCCCCTTGCGACATCAAACCCACAGAGTGCTAACCCCACGGTTTCACAGCTTTCTTGTCCCTTTTCACCAGCTGAGAGAGCAGCCACAGTCTCTGGAAGCACAGCCGAGGGCTCCACTCTGCAATGCCCTGCAAACACGGAGCACTGCCGTGGCAGACACAGCACATACCTGATCCTTGGCTGGCACCAGCAGCTCTTCGATCATCATGCTGTCTCGGGCATAGGAGCTCCTGTTCAGCGTGTAGGACCTATCCGAACTGAAGGAGCGGAGGCTGTTGTATTTACCATTTATCATAGAAAGTGCGGGTGACAATGAGATGAACAGAAAATAAAAATAAAAAAAATTAATACATGCAACTTCCAGGGATAACATAAGATGGCAAAATATACATCATCTGTGAAATAAATACAAGGAGGAAAATGGAATAAAAAGTATTTGACTATAGTTAAATATTTCCTTCCCTACAATACGCATAAGCAAAATCTCAAAAGATGTTTACTGCTTTGGCAGTAATGTTGTGGTTTCAGAATAAATCTAGAAAAGCGTATTCAAGTATTTAGATGAACTTTGACAGGTATCTCCATGCCCTAAACCTGAAGGCAGCCCATGAGGGCAGGTCCCGGGGGAGCTGTGGGTAGGTCACAGTGCCTGCCCACACGGCTCAGGTTGCTGAAGCAGGTTTAACTAAGAGCAAGCTTTATGTGATGTCACTCTCCTTGTGGCTGAACCACTTCTGGCATTGCTACAAACACTGTAGTTATCCCTAGGGTTAGAAAGGAAAGGATAATAGGTTTGAAATGAAAGCAGAAATAAATTTGCTTATGGAGAACTGAGTGCAGATTCTGATGTTTGGGGAATTATTTTGCGCATGTTAAACTATTTAGAAATAACTATGATCACTCTTAACGTGTTGCAATTAAAGCAACGTAGGAGTGTTTTACATTTAACCCTGGAAGGTACATTATGGTATGTGCTAAAAACATGCTGCAGGCCTAGACATGCTTGCTACGTGACACAAATTAAAGTAGTAAAAAATGTGAATTAATACAAAGCAACATCCAACAACATATTACACTTTTGAACTAGCAACACTTTTCAAACTCAAAACTCTACAACGTGTTTCATGCATTTAGCAGTTGCTAATTGAATTTCTCTAATCCCTTAGCACACGTTCCTTCTTCTCCTGAAAGCAGAACTGGGATTTTAATTGCATACTGTAGGCATATGTTAAGCAGACTTTTACATGATAAAGGGCATAAAGAAATTAAGTTATATTTGTTATAACAGAGGGATATTCTCTAGGGCTGAACCCACCCCCAGGTCCCCAAAATAAAAGCATGTCACTTTCCAATGCTGAGTAAAATGAAGATAAGCAATGGCAGCAGCAGAGAGATGAGAGAGATGTAACACGATGCCATGCCTTCTTACCTGACTTTTGGACTAAAGCAATTTACAGTGGAAAAGAAACAGGAGAAATAGAAAGCAAAGAATCAGACAGGAAAAGCAAGATGTTATGGCTGGATGGCTTATATATTTAATGTGTTCATTTCTTAATGTTACACTCAGAATCAGCAGTAAGATACATCCACAGAATACTTTTTTTGCTAAATAAAATACTTCACAAGAAAAAACACCGCATTTGTCTCCTCTGAGCATAACATGTGCAATGCAAAAAATGAGCTACGCAGCAACAAATAGTAATGGCACTGCTAAAACCAAAAGCATGGGGATATTAGACTTCTCTCAAAGAAAAGATAGCACAGGGTTGAACCCTCAGATCTCCCTGACAGATCATGACTGAGGAATTCTGCTCTGCCATCTCCACAGGAAGCACTCAGACCTGTGCGGGACAGAGCTGCAAGGAGTGCAAGGTGTCAGGAAAATCAGCGCTGGGCTCTGCACTCAGAGCACATTCCCTCTGCACCGTCCCTGCCCTGCTCCAGCACTGACCACAGCGATGGGGCTGTGTGGTCACCCTGCCCACACCGTGTTTGAAAGCAGCACGTCAGCTTTGCTAATTCAGTTTACAATGACACGAGACTCTCCCTTCAGATCTCATTTGCTGATTTTCTAGCTGATGGACTATTTAAAAGCATTTTGGCATTTCTCATGAATGTATTATCTCATAAACACTTAGTAACCTCCCTAAAAATTGTAAATCAAGCACAACATGGCTGGGGACTACTAAAGAGCAAATTTCCACTGCGTGCTTGCATTTCTAATGCGGCCATAACAAACAAGACTGAAGGGTAGACATCTGAGCTTTACCTTATGGGAGTTGCCATTCGCTGTTAGACAATGAACTCACTTTTTAAAACAGATCTTTAAACTGCAGCATAGGAAAAAGCCCTCAGGGCTCCAGCTTATGAGGTTTAATTATTAGCTTCAGTACAATTCAACTGTCAGTAACTACACTGCAAATCCACAACTATGGAAGTAATCTCTGCTCACACAGCTTTAACTGTTTTGAGCAATGCACACTGCAGGCTTTAGCAACATTCAAAAATGCAATCTAAAATGTTGATCTGGAAACAACTGAGTCAAAATTAACTTCAGTCAGACATCACATTAATTTTATGTTTAATCAGGTTCACAGAAACTTTGGCTTTGTTTTTTGTACGCAACATGTAACACATTCCCTATCAAACTAAATCCTGCAACAAATTTAGGATAAACCTGCTATTTTTTTTTTTCTTTTTTTTTTGAGGGGGGGTTGAGAGGGAGCATTTTTTTAAAAATATTGTCTTTCTCAATTGAATTACTCAATAGCACCTTTAAAGAAATAAAAGCAACAAATAGCAAAATGATTGTCATTCAGTTTTTCTGGTACTTACATTCTTCAGCAAAACACACCCATTAAGGAGCCCTCTACTGTGAGTATCAGTCTGACCAGCAGTAGTCAAAAGAAACCTGGTTTTGCTGCCTGCTCTAGATCAGTTCCTAGACCAGCTGCAGACCACTAGCAAAGAGGCACCTTGGAGATGCTTGTTCAGAGCATGAATAGAGACCAGAAAAAGTGAATAGTTAAGTTTTCTGTATCATTGCCATAAGAAGCCAACATGAATAAAGAATATGAAATAAAACTAAAATGAACATATGCTTCAAAGGAACTACACCCCCTCTACTCCATTTCAAAATAGACTCCAGTGCTGCGTGGAAGAGCACGTTTGGTTTGTAGGAACTTGTACTTGCGGTGGCAGCCAAACACGAGAAACAGCAAATACAATACCTGGCGGAGCGCGCTCCCAGGCTGAAGCCCATGTATCCCTCAGCAGGCAGAGAATCATCTCCCAGCTCCTTCAGATCCTGGGGTCCGAGGTATTTGTCTGTGTCGCCTGTCATTGCATCCTCACCTGCCAGTACAAAAGCCAGGCTGAAATCAGAGCTACACGTAGGGCAGATGTTTGTGTGCTTAGTAAGTCATAACGCCCTGCTCTGCTCGCCAATAAGGAATCAATCCAGTCACCTCCACTTTCCCTAAGGCTCTTTCCACGTAGTATGTTAATTATCCACCCTCTGAATGTGCCTGAGAAAATAATTTTATTGGGGGGCAAATGAAAGAAGCAAAACTCCACCTTGACGTAAACCCAATAAAGTTATACAAGGGATGACTTTTGCCCAATCGTTTCAGCAAGTCAAAGAGTTCTCCTGTACTTTGCATCATTGCACTCACTTTTGCTTTCCTTATGAAAAAAAGCCCGAGATACAAAGTTGAATCGTTCC
This sequence comes from Origma solitaria, assembly GCA_013397895.1. Taxonomy (NCBI): domain Eukaryota; kingdom Metazoa; phylum Chordata; class Aves; order Passeriformes; family Acanthizidae; genus Origma; species Origma solitaria. Next base: position 618,734 of record VZRL01005376.1, on the reverse strand, counting down.
GCGTGAGGAAAAAGAAAACCAAAACAACAACCAACCAAAACAACCCAAGCCCTGGCTGTGAGAGGCAGCCTGTTCGCCCACCAGTCCTGGAAAGTGCAGCACGCTTGAATGGAGGCTCAGGGAAGGGAGAGGCCCGCCCTCCACACTGAGTATTTCTCAATACCTTTTGGAAGTTTGAATGTAAGACGGGATTTCATTTTTTAATTTATTTAATTTTTGTTTAATTGACTGCATTCTGAAGGTAAGTGCTCCCCAAGCAGCTGGCCCGGGGGAAGCGCAGCCCCATCCCCGCGGGACATCATTGGGACAAAACTGGGACCCCGGGCACGGCCGGGACACGTGGGACAGCCGCACACAAGGGATCCTTGGTTATTTTATCCAAAAAAACCCCGAGAGGAAGGGAAGTTAAACGCTGGGAGAGGCGGGCAGGCGCCACGAAGGGTTAACGGAGCAGCTGCCCGGCGGGGAGCATTTGCATGCCATTACATCATGCAAACCTACATTCCTGCATTGACAGAGCAAGTCCAAAATATGCCTTTTGCGGTTGTTGGATTATTTTGCCCCCCCTCTTCCCTGAACAGCACGGAGCAGAGAGCGCTCCCTGTGAGCTCACGGCTCGCCGATATTCACTCTCCTCTTTGTTGGGAACGCATTTTAGGTGTGTTAAGTTTAAACGGCACGACAGAGAAGTTTAACAAGAGCGCTTTCCCGAAGGTAAGTGGCTCCCAAGCCCAGGCTCCCGTTTCCCGCTCCCATTCACGGAGTTCAGACTAGTTTCCATTCACTAAACTCAGGAAACCACAGGCGAGCTCTGGTTTTAAACTAACAATCAAGTCTAAAAATACCCCTTCAGCTACTGCTTTGCAAACGGCAAACAAACAGAGCAACTTTCTCCTCCAGCCCAGCGACAACCAGTATTTTAAGCACCAGTTAAAAAGCCAAAATGTTCACAATACACCAGAAAGCATTCAAAAACCCGAAACAGAAACATCATACATCAAGTGAAACTTTAAAAAAGTCTTACTGTTTTGGAAAGCCATTTTCACCAGCCTGGTCTATAAGATTTTTTTTCCCCTGGTGTTTCCAAGAATTCCTATTAGTCCTATTAGTCCTTAAGCAGTGATTTAGACTTAATCTCCAAACCAGCACAAGCAAACTAATCCCTGTGGGTCATATTCGCTTTCCACACAACAACTGAGATCTTCTTAACATCTTGATCTCTTCGTATGTATTTTAGGACATGTGCATCTTTGTCCTCTCAACTCAGATTAAAGTTCTTTGCAAATATGAAACAAAACGAAAAATAATAAGTTTCAAAAAAATTTAAAATCCTCTTTTAATCACTCTGCAGACATCCCTTTAAAGCTTCTGCTGATTGGATTACAGCCTCCCTTGGCAAGCCTCTTGAATGGTGACATAAATGCAGGCACTCCAGTTATTTGTATGTAAATAGGGGTGCTGCGAGGGTGTAGTTTTTCTGTAACTTGATGCCGGGGCTGCGCAGGGAAGGCGCTGCCTCCGCCCACCGCCGCCCCAGGGCTGGGGCAGCCCTCCCTCCATCCCTCCCTCCCTCCATCCCTCCGTCCGGCGAGCGGGGCTCCTGTCCGGGAACAACACCGCACCGAGCCTGCGAAGCGAGGAAACGGCCCAGGGAGGGCGAGGGATCCGGGCAGCTTTAAGCAACTCCGAACCCGGCCACCAAATTTGGGAAATTCTGACCTTACAATACCTGAAGACAAGCGCTACAGTATTGCAAGGAACGGAGGAGGCGTTTTGCTTAGGAGCATCGTTTGTCAAAGGCGAGGAGAATGATAAAATTAAAAAAAAAAAAATTCAGTTGAGCTTCAAAATACATTAGATGTTATCTTGCTCTGCAGCTAATCCAGCCAGGGCAGGATTACCCTGATCAAATGCTCTCATCAAAGGAAAAGCTGCATCTAGGAGTGGTAATTTCAAAGAATTCCAGACATTGTTTTGTGATCGTGGGAGGCTGGAGCAAAATGGGTGGTGCACGTTTCAGCAATCCCACTCTGTTTAATGAGGTGCTGCAGCCTAACCCTCTGCGCTTCAGGTAACAGCGAGCACTGTGTTTGCTCACAGCACACAGAATTCCTGCACAGAGGGTCCCACGGAAGAGTGAATACAAAACTCGTCTCTGAACACAAACAATAGAGAAATGCCCAAAAACGAGACACTGATGAAAAAGCCACCACAGGTTACTGTGCTGCTTTGCTGCCTTTGCCATCCCTCCCTTCATAATATGCTACATGTTGGAGAATTGTGATGTCCCTGCTAACAGCGGGTAAACACAGCATCACAAGGGTGGGAAACAGCTCAAAGTCCCCGAGAAAATAGTGGCAGGAGGTCAAAGCAAGGACCCATCGGTTCTCGTGTGCCCTGTCTCTGACAGCAGCCACACTTCACAGAAGAAGTATGAGAATACAGACCAGCAGAAGTCCTTCAGGACATTTCTAGCTGGCACATATGATTTTAGCACATATTCTCTAAACCTGAAAGAGGTTTGTATAGTCATTACCAGGTTATGATTTTTTTCCTTTCTGAATTCTTCCAGTTACACTTTGAACTTGTGTAAATTTTTAATGCTCCCCAAACCAAGGACCTATGCAAGAAGTCATAAAAGTCAACTACCTGTTTGGGGAGGAGCAGCCCTTTTAAGCTGGATCTGCCTCTTGCTGGTTTCACTGATGCCCCCTATTTTTAGACTTCTGGAGACGCAGCAGGCATTACTGCTCCCTTTGCCACCCATTTTTTTAATATGTTCTACCCTATCCCTCATGCATTTGTTTCATTTTATTTTTCTGGGATAGAAGGTTCTACTGTTTCTACTCTTTTCTTCTCAAGAAGCTTTTCTCCTTACCTCTTATCACGTTTCTCATCCCAAATTTTCCCTGTTTTTCTGGTCCCCCAGCATGTCTCCTTCAGCTGGGAATTGCAGGAGCACAGGGTAGGTGTTCTTTTTAGAGGCCAGTGAGAAATAATCTGGCAGCAGGAGAGAAGGCATCATGTGGCTTGGGAAAAGTCCCAGACAAAATTTAATCATAGGCTGGGATCCAGATGGGCGTTTGTCACTTGGCTTTGCTAAAGACACCTGAAGGTTTTACCACTCCTTCATCACAGCCTGTCCAGAGTTGTCTTGATGGCGGAAGAGGTAGAGCCACAGGGAAAAGGAGGATGCTTCAAGTTGTAGCCAAGGTTTTGGTTTCACAAAATTATGGAGAAAAGCCAACACCAAACCACTGAAACATTTATGAACCTGTGAAATTTTATGGAGCCAAAGAAACACTGAAAACTGGGCTTAAAAATATATAAATCAACCCCTCCCAAAATGACCAATAACACTTTTTGATGCATGGTGATGTCGTGACCTGTCTTAAATGCACTTAAACTTCTGTATCTTAGCACGTACCCAGGGATCAGGCAGTGTGCACTCATGTTCTGTTAGGACATCTGTCTAATCTTCCAGGGATTGATTAGCATGATACTTATTCCTATTGAGACAGGAATCTCCATTAAATGGGTTTAAAACAGTGTCCTGGCTTACACCCAGAAGTTTGTTATCTACTGAAGGCCAAATGAAAAAAAACAAAAACAAAAACCCCCCCCAAAAAACAAACAACAACAAAAAAAAACCAAAAAAAACCAAAAAAACCAAACCCAAAGGCTCAAGAATAACTGGCTTTTGATAATGACAGTCTAAACTCTCCACACCTAATCGGGTTTATGGATTGGATTCTTTTAGCCCTTCACTGCTCACAGTCTCACTCCTCTTTGTGTCATATTCCATCGCTTGCTGTCCCTTCACCTGTGGGACAGCAGCAGCAGCTCTAGGGAGGGCTGCAGTGACAGAGCTCAGGGCAGGGCTGTGGCAGTAGGCTCCAGCCTCCTGCACCAGATGAAAGCTCCTGCAGCCCAGAGGGATGCTGAGAGGATGAGCCTGCGCTGCAGAGGGGATTCCTTCCAGGCCTCCTGCAGACAACCGGAGGCTGTGCTTTGCCGCGGCTCATCCCTGGCTCCCCAGCAGCCCCGAGCACAGGGACAGGGCTGGGACTCCAGCTGCACAGCGAGCCAGCTCACAGCTGGACATGGCGAGAGGAGAGACCCAGTTCTCCCAGTCTCAGCTTTCACATTTAAAAGATGTGCAATCTCTTTAAAAATAAAAGCACAGCACATGTTTGATTGCATCAGAATTGCTCTATATTCTTCTACAAACTCTCCGCTATGTATGAAAACCAAACTTCATTTTTTTTTTTCCCCACAAAATCATGTTCATGTCTTTCAAAAAAAACCACCATTTCTTTTTTGTGGTGTAGCAGTTTCTCAGCACTTAACCTCATTTGGGCAGATTTGCCAGAGTAGTCTAGGAAAATGAATAAAAAACCTCTCGTCTCAACCAGTTTGACTCCAAACCAAACTGTCCTCAGCAGGGAAGAGAAATTACACAATTCCCATGTAAATACTTATTTAGTGGGCACAGCAAGACATAAAACACAAGGAAATGGTTTCCTGACATTTGTCTCTGGGTCTCTACTTTCCAAGTCTTCAATTTCTCTTGTGAGAGAAACCTTGAGGGTTGTGGCTCATTGAGAAGCCATTCAACAAGTTTGTCTCACTGAAGAGTTTTGGCTGCTGACATGAACGCCAGCCAAGCGAGGGAGAGCTTGGATTTGTTTGCTAAATTTGTGCCTTTCTCCCACTTGGAAATCAGCTCCCTGGCTCTGAGATTTGTCAGAGTGCCTTACCATCTTGAACATATTTGTTTCGGCTGGTGTAAGTGGCTGCATTGTATATAAATACCCTGCTAGCACTGAGGAGCTGTGGGGATGGGCGTCACTGAGTTGTCTTTACAGATATGCAAGTCAGGAAAGAGAGACAGGCCGGTGGTTAGCACCTCAAAGCCTGCAATTCATCACAAGCCCTGCACACCGGAATGCTCCAGCACAGATTAATAAAATGCCTGTTACCTGATTTGTGAGCTCTATTTTGGTGCTGCGTTTGAAAAAGACCCTGTTAGCACAGGGTCACAGAACGGCCTGGGTTGGAAGGCACCTGAAAGATCATCTTGTTCCAACTCTGCCAAGGGCAGGGACACCTTCCACAACACAAGGCTGCTCAAAGCCACATCCAGCCTGGCCTTGAACACTGCCAGGGATGGAGCATCCACATCTTCACTGGGAAACCTGTTCCAGTTCCTCACCACCCTCACAGTGAAGAATTTCTTCCCAACATTGAACCTAAACCTACCCTCTCTCAGCTTAAAGCCATTCCCCCCTTGCCCTGTCACTACATGCCCTTGTACAAGGTCTGTCTGAAGATTTCCTTAGTCTCATTTAGGTACTGAAAGGTGCTCTAAGGGCTCTCTGGAACCCTTTCTAGCTCCAATAGCTCCACGTCCTTCTCACATCACCCCAGAGCTCGGTGCAGTGCTCCTGGTGGGGTGTTCTGAGAGCAGAGGGTAGGAATGCCCTCCCCCATGCCCTCTGGCCATGGTGCTTCAGAGGCAGCGCACTTTTGGCTTTCTGGGCTGTGAGAGCACATTGCCACGGTCACGTTGAGCTTCTCCTTCACCAACAGCCCCAAGTCCTTCTCCTTAGGGCTGCTCCCAATCCGTTCTCACCTGGCCCGTATTTGTGCTTTGGATTCCCCTGATCTAGAGGCAAGACCTTGCACTTGGCCTTGCTGAACACCGTGAGTTTGGCACAGTCCCACCTTTCCAGCCTGCCCAGCTCCCTCTGGATGGCATCCCTCCCCTCCAGCAGTCTCCATGCAAGGAATCAATTGTGCTGCCTGCACTCCTCGTTGTTGGTTTGGTTTTGGTTAAACTGAGAGTTAGTGACTCAAAAACCTTCCCACAGATTTGGCCTTAAAAACGATTCCCTATGTGAGAAGACCCAATTCCACCAATTCCACCCAATTCCACGCAGGTTCCCCACAGGGGCGTTCCTCATCTGTACCTCACTGAGCAATGGGATACAGCAAGCTCCCGCTCTGTTAACTCACACTATTACGCACAGTGCTCCTGTCAGCTAAAACAATGCAGTATTTTGAGCAGGACAATGGCCTGGGAGAGCTATTTGGAAAACACGTATGTATGGTAAGAACATGATCCATTTGGAACCGCAGCGCTGGGAACGCAGTGACAGATGGGAAACAAACCAAAAGCCGCAATGCATGAATTAAACAAGAGCTGCACACAAAGAACCGAAATATCTTTTACACCTTGCTGCTTGAATGCTATGAAAATTAAAAGTAAATACACCAACAGGGATGAAGAAAGAGAGATTGACTAAAGAAAACCAAGAAAATTGAACACAGTCACTTGTTTTAAAAAAACAAGAACTTCATCCATTCTGCCATTTACTTCCACTATCGGCCATTTCTTCCGAAGTGTTTTGATATTTTACCCTTTTGTCCAGCATTTCATTTTTCAGTTTAAGCAATAAAACAGTTATTCACTTCACAGAAGAAGCAGCAAAATGATTATTCCAGGAAAGTGAAGGTAATTTGATTAAAAAATCGTAAGAAATTCAGAAAGAAGTTAGAGGATTATCAGCAGTAGCTCAAAGAGTTTTTGGAAGTGTTCTTAATTGAAAAGCAGAAGTTATTGTTAGTGGGATAATAAGAAAATTATCTGAAAGGATTAATTTTCAGACAGTTGAAATTAAAGGAAGAGGCTTAAGTTAAATATCAGTGCAATACAAAAACGCACAAATACCTTCTTCAACATCTGACAAATATTCAGCATCACTGAGTATTTCAGGGGCATTGGCTTTACGAACTGCATGATTTAAATAAACAAAATAATTAAAAAAAGCACAGACCATTGATGTGTCAACTAAATCAATGTAAAACAATAACAAATGTGCAATGACTATATCCAACTAATAATGTGTGTTAGTTTTGGTTTTTTTAAACAGACATTTCTTACAACAACAAAGAGTGGAAAAGGCTTTTTTTTTTAGTTCTTCATACCTTCATCATCAGACATATCAAGAACTTCATTCATGGTTTCAGGTACATTCATTTTGTGCTTTTCTGTAACAGTCTGTAATAGAAAAGAAGTAATTTCAGAGTGCAAGCATATTTTTTCTTAGAATTCTAGCTATTTTAGAAACAAAATGCAACGTAATTATCTGCAGTTAGCAAAACAAGAACTAATTTTTCAGCTTCTTGTTCACTTTCTATTTTAAAGACGCACTGAACTATCGATTAAAAGGACTACAGAAATAGGCAATATTGTATTTGGTTTTTAAATTATGTTCACATTGTCATAGCAGAAAAAGCATGAGCTGAAAGCCTAGATGATGATCCCAAAAGAAGAATCAAATATAATGAAATGAGCTTCATGTTAGGGGGTTTAATAAGAACTCTTTAAGTTAAGTAGTCATCTAAATTTTGAGCATGGAAGAAGTCATCTCTATTAAAACCAAACTTTTTGAGGGAAGTATTTCTCCTTTGACATCAGAAGAATTCTGCAATTTGGGAGCAGGCTGAACCTATGTGATTTTTTTTCAGAGGTGTCTCAGCAGGAATTGTGTGTTTTTCCCACAAATGAGAACAATTGTAACCACATGCAGGCTAAATGATACCCCTGAAGGGATTTGTGCATGAAAGACACTCAGAAGTGTTTGGCTGATTTTCATCCCAATGTTTATATTGATTCAGCCTCAAAGACCAATATAAAAAAATAAAAGCAGAAAAAAAATATTATGAATGCCTGAAATCTGTTCCTAGAATACCTTTATGCCATGAATGACATACACATAAACATTTTACTTTCCAGCACAACAAGCACTGGTAAAGGTTCGGGTCAGACAAGAGACTCTGCAGTTACCATTCAAGGAGTGCAGTGGAATTAAAACCAAAATCAACCAAAACAAAACAAAACAAAAACCAAACCCAAACAAAACCCCACCCCACACCAAAACCCACTCCCATCTCTACAGGGGTTTTTTATTGTTTTTTTTTAAACCACCATTACTTCTCATGCTTTATACGCAAGTAAGAAATCATTAACAAGTTTAGGAGGGTAAAATACCCTCCGCATTTTCATTTATTTTTAAAGATTTCAGTTTTTCCCTGGCCTTATGAATACTCACTTGGCATTTCATGTTTCTTGGGCTACTGCCATCACTTGACATAGGCAGGAAAGTTCCTGCATGCTCAAACATTACAAAACTTATAAAAAGCCTCATGCAATTCATTTTGTGGGAATCACTTGCAAAGCTTTTTAACACATTGTTAAACTAACAAAATCACAGAACTCTCTTTTCAGGTACTACTGGATTTCTTCTTTTATCACTGTTTGAGTATAAATCACTGTAAAATTAGCTGTTCATCCCTGTTCATCATTAATGTTCATCCCTAACTTCTTTAAATTTAGCTTTGGGAGTTGTTCAGCCACAAGCCTCAAAATATAAGTCTCAGCAGTCAAGCTGAATTTTTAAGACCTTCAACTGTAAACCAGATTTCACATCTAGTCTCAAAATTACACACTGATCAGTGGCATATTCTGATTTCAATGGAAATTATTTCTGGACTTCTCTTGAGAGTAGGTATTTGGGGTTGTATAGGTCTTTCAGCATCTAACATTTCCTCCAGCACAATGCACAGCCTGACACACCATCTCTCTACTCTTCATCTACAGAAGTATAAATATCAGCGTATAAATGATCAAATATCAGCCTATAAATATCAACTATAAATGATCAGCCACTTTATGCATCACAAACACCCCCAGCTCCTTTGTTCTAAAAGCTAAAAAAAAATTTGATATTGGGAGTTCTTAGCATAAAGGTGTCATTTTCCTGAAGCTACCTAATTGTATACTAGACAAGCATTCAAGTTTTTCTATCCTGTGTAATATTCTCCGTCAAATTTTTCAGGTTGTGGAAAACCATTTTGGAATACTTCTAATGAGAAATTTGTTCCTGAGAAAACATGGAGAGAATGTGTAAGAAAAAAAAAAGTATTATTTTCTGGCATATCCCTTTATATTTTATTTTATGAAATTTGTCTTTTGTGTGGTGGATTTTCTGTAAACTACTGAATTGTAGACCACAGACAGGAAAGTCACAGGAAGAAAAGGTGCATGCAACAACAGAACTAAAATCTGCCTGTCATCCCAAAATTTCATCATATTGCAACCACCTGCTTGCACAGACAGACCACACAAAGGGGTGATGAGAAAACATGGAACACACACAGTAACTGTTTTCCACCCCGATATGTCTAAAAACACATACAAGTGCATTTCATCTTTTTAATCAGAAGAAGAAAAATAGTTGGTGAAAGGAAAAAGCAAATTTGGAGGCAATTTTCTGAATTTATGTTCTTCCAGACCCAATAATTTGGGCTTCATTATTATGGTAGTGCATGGAGGGTGCCTCACCTCACAAAACTGTTTCCTTCAGAGAGCAATTTGGCAAAACATCAGTGAACAAAAGATCCTTTTGAGAAATATTTTGGATTCTGTGAGTTTTTCTGACAGGAGGTAATATTTGACCATTGCTAGTCCCTCCAGTGTCTCCTGGCTAATGCTTCTGAGAGGCACAACAGACAAGCTGGAGGTCAGGGCCACGTCAGGGAATGGATTTTTGGGGTTGCAGGGGCTGACTGTGGCTGCTTTGCAGAAGACAGCCTCTCACCATCCTATGGAAGAGGCCAGAAACCACGCAATGAGGTGCTTTTAAGTAAATTCCAACCATTTTTTAATACTGGAATGGGCTCTCTTAGGTCAAATTCAATCCATTAACCATCAGACCCTTGGGAAACACTCTCAAAGGACAGCAGCAGCTTCTGTTCACACAAGCCTGTATGAACATCCCTTCAGCTGCAAACTTGTTCCCTAAACAACAAGATGAGTGTATAAACATGGTGTGGACAAACACTGCAGTTCTGACCAGTCCTTTACACCGGCCATTTTCTGCTCAGTTGGTGCTCTTTCTGTGTACATCCTCATAGTGCCTACTACCTCAAAAACAGACAGCTCGCGTCTCACTTAATACCGACTTTATGCTGCTAAGAGGAAATAGGTGGCTGGAATCGCAGCAGTCACGTAACTAAACAAAGTTTAGTTATAGTTACATTCTGGCTTTGGAAAAATTCTTCCGTTGCCTACCGGACTAAGCTGTACTTACAATTGTAGTCATGGTCTCCTCTGTCACCACCTTCAATGTGTCAACAACTGAAATGTAGCCAAGTCGCTTAGCAATGGCGAGGGCAGTGTTTCCATTCTAGCAATTGAAACATTCATAACAGAAGTCGAAGGTTAGCAAGCAGAAGTGTAGGAGCTGCTAATTAACTACAGAAGAACGTACGGCGAAAGAAAAAAATGTTTACATTTCCTGACTGACATAAATGTATTTTTTGGGTAGTAGGATGTGTAAGTGGGATGAAACGGGATGAAAATGAGGAGGTTTTCAGATGTTTGCTGTTCTCGTCCTGGGAGAGATGATGGTATGGAGGATGTGGTGGTGATGCGAACGGGCTTCCTCTGCTCTTTTCCTGTCCCAGGAAAAATGTCCCAGCCATCTTTCACCCCCTGTACTCACCACAGTGAGCTCGTTGGGCGCGGCGCCGTGCTGGAGCAGGACATTGATGATGTGGGTGTGCCCCTGCTGCGCTGCCTGGTGCAGCGGCGTGTACCCGTTCTGCAGGACAGCGAGAGAAAGGACAGGCTGCGGTGGGCACAGCGCACACGGCGAGCACGGCCAGCGCCGAGCGGGCAGGGGGAGCTGGAACACTCACCTTCGTTTTGGCATTAACTTTCGCAGAATGCTGCAGAAGGAAGTTCACGATTTTTATGTTTCCGTAGTGGCAGCCGACGTGCAAAGGAGTGTATCCCATCTAGAATGAACATCAGCAGTTAGTAAATGTGAATATCCCACACATGCCCTGAGCAAAAAACAACAACAACAAAAAAAACCAGAAAAACCAAACAGGCACGAAAAAGGAAAAATCCCATCCAGCTTTATTTCTTTGGCCTGTGTGAAAAATCCTCCAGCCTTGGAAAAAACCACACTTCTCATGAAAGTCAAAGCGCTCAGTGAGTGCTTCCACCAGCTCCCTCAGTACCCTGGGGGGGATCCCATCTGAACCCACAGCCGTGTGTGTGTCTAGGTGGTCCTNCTTCATACATTCCCTGGTCCTGCAGGTGGAGCAGGTCACTGACCATTTCCCCTTGGGTTATGGGGCCTTCATTCTGCTTCCCATCCCTCTCTCCAGCTCAAGGGTCTGGGTACCTGGAGAAAAATTGGTTTTACTAATACAGGCTGAGGCAAAGAAGGTCCTTGAGTGCATCAGCCTTTTCCCCATTCTTTGCCAATGTTTCCCCCCACATCCAATAAAGGACGGAGATTCTCAGCCCTCCTTTTGTTGCTACTGTATTTATAGAAATATTTTTGTTGTCTTATATAGCAGCAGTCAGATAAAGTTCTATTTGGATTTCATTTCTTCTGATTTTCATCCTGCATAACCTCACAACATCCCTGTAGTCCTTCTGAGTGGCCTGTCCCTTCTTTCAAAGATCATTAATGCTTTTTTTTTTTTTCCCCCCAGAGTTCCAGCCAAAAACCTCTGTTCAGACAGGCCAGTCTTCTTCCCTGCTGTCTCGTCTTTTGGCACACGTGGATGGCCTGCTTCCACACCTTTGAGGTTTCCTTCTTGAAGCACATTCAGCCTTCCTGGATTCCTTACCCCTTCAGGACTGGCTCCCAAGGGACTCTCTCAACCAGTCTCCTACACTGGTCAAAATCTGTCCTTTGGAAGGTGGCAGTTCTGCTGACCCCTCCTCTTACTTCTCCAAGAAACAAGACCTCCATCATTTTGTGGTCACTGTGCCCAAGATGGCCTCTGACCATCACATCACCCCCAGTCCTACTCTGTTTCAAACACAGCTCCAGCAGGAGCATTCCCGAGTTGACTCCCTCACCAGCTGGATCAGGAAGTTCTCTTCCACACACTCCAGGAACCTCCTAAACTGCTCCCTCTCTGCTGTGTTGTACTTCCAGCAGACATCTGCTAAGTTGAAGCCCCCCACGAGAACAAGAGCCATGGACTGTGAGATTTCTCCCAGCTGCTCAGAGAATGTTCCCTCTGGCTCTTCATCCTGGGTGGGTGGTCTGTAACAGACTCCCACCATGATATCTGCCTTGTTGGCCTTTACTGGTTCTTACCTATAAACAGTCTGAAACTAGATCGAAAAGCCAACCTTCTGGTAGAAACACTGAAAGATGGGCTGGTCTTGTATTGACCTAGCACCTGCTGTTCTTATCAGTGATTAAAGGTGGAAAAAATGTCTTTGCTTTCCTGCTCTGAAAATAAAAACCTGCTACCCAAAAAGCAGAAGCACACAGAGTTAAAATCTGCAGCCTGTCCTCCTTCATTTTAACATCCGTGTCAGTGAGGTGTGGCCAGGTCAGACAAGTTGGTCAAAAGCACCAAGGAGACAAGTCCAAGGTGAGCCTGGGGTTCAGGAGACAGCACTACCTGTGCTCAAACCATGAAGTCAAAGCCGCTCGGGTGAAAGAAAGAGAAAACCTCAAATGTGAGCTATACCCACTAGAGGGAAGTCTCAAATGCCCATGGGTTTAGACACACCACCTTTTTCATGTCCCTTTTTCTCTGATGCTGCTTCATACAAGGTTACCTAATTTCAGTTGTGTTAACACACGCTAGGAGACGGCAGCTGTGACAGTCACTCTAAATTAGGGTGCGTCATTCTTACCCAGTTAATTATACACCCAGTGCCACCTAAAGAAACTACTAACTTTGACTACCAGGATGAGTTAATCAGTGCCAGAAACAGCACTGAATCGAAATTCCATTGGCATCAGCAGAACGAAACTTTCTGCTGACTGGTGTGAACGTTGGATCAGACGCCAAATGACTACAAGGAACTTTTCCGGCACAGAATAGTTGCACGCAGTGGGAAAAGCCTGATCACTAGCTTAAATGTAATCATGAACTACACACAGGGACCTCATCTTACAGATATTGTTAGTTTAGGGTTGGTCAAATAACTTCCTCTTCCTAGGAGTGCCCGGAGTCTGAATCTGCCAGGGCTCCCTGAGCTGTCCAGAGCCTTGACTCTTCAGCAGGATGCCGACTCACAGTCATGTACCTCAAACACAGCTTCTACAGCCCCTGCCTCTACACGGGCCAAAGATAAACTCACATTGAAGGATGGCCAAGCTATCAAAACAGTTCAAAAAGCAGTTAAAAAAATAAGGCTGGGAGACGTCCTCCTACGAGATCTTGATTCCCTTCTCTCCCTTCAAAATACAGGCCTCTTAATGTGACCAGCAAGGTCAAAAAAACCCAAAAAACCTGCATAAAACCAACTGGAGAGATGAAATCCAAAGTCAAGGACCACCTGCTGAGAACCCCCTGCTAATAAACCTAAAGCATTAAAATCTGGAGCATATCAGAGAGCCAAGACCAGCTGACCTCAGCTTTTCCTTTCAAGGGATCTGTAAAGGCTCCTCTCCAGCCTGTAACAACCCCTAGGGAAGGAGGAGCTCTCAAGCTCCCAATATTTACTGCAGTGCAATGGTAGTTTCCTTCTACAAATGGTATCTACGGAGACTTACACCTTCACAGATGGCTGGAGGAGCAATTACTGATGCTCTGTGTCACTCCTGACCAGCCTGCTGTCTACATCAGAGACTAAGTGAAAGCTTTTCCTCTTCCCCATCCCAACTAACGGTGGAAATCACGCCAATTTTGGGGTCACAATCCAGCTGAAGCTGAAGGAGGAGTTCTGAAGCTCTGCTGCTGCTGTCCTGCTCGTGTGTGGCAGCTGGAGGGGTGGCACTGAAAGGCAGCTCCTGCCACAGGCACCGCCTGTGTCCCCAGCAGCCGTGTGGGCACCTGCTCACCCTGGTGGCAAAACACCAGTGCCCTGCCCCAGGTCCTTAGAGGGTCCTGGAGCTTTCTTTTACATTTGCCATGGCCCGTGGTCATCTCATGTCAGGTCCTGTTTGAGCAGGCAGCGCCCAGTGACGGCCAGCAGAGTGACAGAGATGTGACACGGCTCGCTGGGCACACTGACCCTCGGCAGACACCACAGGACACCTTCATGCACACAGCCAGCACCGCTGGGAGTCAGGGCAAAATGGAAACAGCTTGGTCAAAATAAAACTAGCCAGCAAAATGCCCTTTTAGTGCCTGAAACCTGTAAGGATATCCTCAGCTTCTCAGTTAGAGATTCCTGCATTCAACTCTTTCTAACCCAGGAAGGTGGAACAATTCTGTCCCAAGATTCCCATGGAAATCAGGTATTCTGTTAGCTCTTCTGAAGCACATCAACTGCCAGATTCTGCAATCACACAATTAAATTAACAATAAAAGTAGCAATCCTCAAGGCTACTTGAGCTTGCTACTTGCATTCTCTATAGAAAGGTGCCCGGGAGGCTAAAATATTTCACTTCAAAAGATATTAATAATTAAACCCACACACACAAACAAAACCCCAAAACAACAAAAACCCCACTAAAAAAACCCCAAAGCAAAAACAAAATGACAAAACCCAACAAAACCCAGCCCCACAATTATATAAATTTCTGCACAGCAATTCAGGCTTAGTTCTAATTACTGGCAAAAGCACTAAGGGATTTAGGAGGCAGCCTAATATTGAAAAATTTACTTCCAAGAAAACCAGGGCTTTTGTTTAACACAGCTCTAACACACATCACCTTCTGGCTGTTTTAAGGAATGAGCTGTAACATGGGAGTCAGCAGCTGGGAAGGGCTTCTCAAAAGCCACAAGAGTAAGTGCCAAGAAAAAATAAAATCAGAAATACTGAACTTTTCATTTCTACTGGAACACAGAAACAAAGCATCACTTATTCTCCTGCCCTTCAATTTTTATTTTTGAGGGGAATTATCACAAGTCTTGCATATCATGTCAGTGAATTACTTTAATATCCTCCACTGGCAATAACCATAAATCTTAACAGCTTGAATTACTGCCTCGTTCTAGTCATGCTGACTCTCAAGCTGCTCTGTTTTTGTTTTTCTGCTGTAAATGTCAGACAATGAAGCTGCAGTATTATTGTTTACAGGGCTAGAAATTGCTTTAGATCCAAAGATCACAAAGCCCTGTGTGAATGAACCAGGCAAACCTACGTGTACACACACACTTCCCTGCTTTGCTGAATCAGGGCCTAGCATGTTGCAGGACCTTGCAAAGGTTCATTATTGCACATTGTTAGGCTGGAAATTTCCACAGAAATGTCTTGATAACAACTGAGCATGTACAAAAAGCCAAGGAGAGACAGATAACGCACCATGAAGATAAACTGAAGATACCTGTATTTGAGTGATTGTTCTGTATGAAAACGGTTTTTCTCGATAGCATTTCCCTGCCTGCCTGCCTCCTTCTTATCTCTCTTCCTTCATCTCAAAATTAGATATTCCAATGGAAAAGTTGGATTGCTGTTATGAACTGAGGCTGCTATGGGGCTCCTGTCAGAACAAAGCAGGCAGACCTGAATAAATCTCAAATAAAAATCCCAGCTCAACCTGCAAAAGAACATCATGACCTCTCAGCCACCATCATCGCCTACCAAACCTGCAGTTTTAGAAACAGAAAACAGTTTGATACTGGCTTTGTTTTCCACACAGTCATCAGCCAGGGCCTGTGAGACCATCAGCTCCCCCAGGGCAGGCTCAGCATCAAGAGCAGTGCAGTGACGGTTTGACTAAACAAAACTGAAAGCAAAGCTCCAAACCCCGCTTTTCATCCTTGACCAAAGCAGCACTTTTCCCTGATCAGTCTTCCCCTGCCAGTTCATCTATAACTACACTATCCAGTGGGATAAACAGTGGGAAAATGACATGTGGAGACCTGCTGAGCCATGAAACAATATTTACTCGTGCCAACCACCAGCACAAAAGCCCTGAAACAAAAGCAACATCACATGTACCAGGACAGCTTTTTACACTCAGCATGAGCACCAGAGAAGGAACATGTGCTCGCAGCCACGGCTGCAGAGTGATTTTTAGCTCCCAATATTATTGCGTAGGGATGAGCACACCTTGCGTTAAGCATGACACTGCACAGCACATTTTCAGCATCAAAAACTCTTTAGCAAACCTAAATTCAGGCACACAGATGCAACGTCAGAATAGACAAGAGCTGCTGCCTTTGCTGCAGGACACTAACATGCCTTCTGTGAACACCAAATTCAAGTTTTAAAGCCCTCTAAATGTGAAGGGTTTTGAAGCAGCTCTGAAACCTTACCACTTGAAGTGTTTTTTCTAACGTGGCTGAGTTTAAACCACATAACAAAATCTCCTTTTCAGGTGGTAGGAGCAGCCTTATGGCCTCTCAGGCACTAGTTCTGGCCTGCTACACCAGTGTTGTTTACCCTTCAGCATTGATTTAGACTCCTGCAGCTCTGGGATTAGAGGCTATTTAGTTAATTGATGCAGCAGAACCAGAAGGATCCCACAACACTATTAACAAACGGACTTCAAAACCAGCAGCTATTCTTCCTTTCATGACTTTTTCTGCAACAAAGGTCAGGAAAAAAATTTCTTGGGAGAGAAACCACCCCAAGAGAGAACCAGAGACGCAATTGCTCACGTCTGAGAGCAATTTTGAAAATGCTTGTAAGTTTTATAGCCAGAACTGATCTTAATCATAAAGAGTAATCCCCTGTACAAGTGATTTTCTGCAATACTGTATTTTTTCCTTCGCTGCTACAGCTTCAAGATGCAAAATGTGTTTCTGCCCCATCTTCTCCTTTAACCACCTGAAAAATCCCCAAGTGTGCGCAGCCCTCAGAGTGTGAGCAGGGTCAGAACTCCCATGTGTCAGAACTGCAGACTAGATGTTTTCACAGGGAGGGAAAGTTATATATAAATGATGACTAAGGAACATGTACCAGAGGAGGAAGATGACAGTTCATTGGTCCCTACTCAGGAGTTCAGTGACCTGCTGGTATTAAGTTAAATGATATGAAGTGCTCTCCCCCTATTGACAGGTACTGTGCTGGAGTGACGTAAACTATGCTTGCTTATCCTGGGAAAATGGGAAATATGATAAGGAGAGAAAATAAATAAATAAAACCAACAAAAAAAAAGCGCTACTGACTAGTCATCTACACCACAAAAAGTGAGGTAAGAAAAGCACATGGATGTGAAATGGAGGGAGAAAAACAGAAGGCTAGTGGTGACACTGCTGGTAGCAGAGATGCCCAGTATAATGTCACTCTGAGCTGTGCTGCTTCGCTGGCGTTTAAGGCATGGATGGCCACATCCCTGCTGCTGTGTGTCCGAAGGAATGAATGCAAACTGGACATGCCGGGCAGGATCGTGCAAACATGCAAGCATAGCAACAGTGCCTTCTGAAGCCAACTCAGCTGTTGCTTATCTTCTCCCCCAGCGCCTCTGGTTTTAGAGGCAGCATGTACAGCCTTTTATTCCCATAGAACAGTTAATCCATCTCAATGGGAGAGCTTACAACTGCAGGGCTGCTCTTACACAAGCCAATCATCCAACCTTCACCTGCATAGACCAGGAGGTCAAAGTTCTTACAGCATAACATTCTTCCTCCATTGCCGCAGTTCAGGGTTTTTCAGTTCTTTCCTTAGGAACTCCAGGTGATGATTGGAATATCCAGAAACTATTCCCTGCTGAAAGCCCCGGTACTGCCCTGGCACTTCTCTTCCATCACAGGCGGCAGCGAGAGGGTATCTGTCAGACAGCCTCCACGTGGCTGCCTCTGCGGAGCCTGGAGGGCTCGCTGGAGGGCTCGCTGCTGCACAGACCCAGCAGATGGGACTCTGCAGAAGCCAGCGGAGAAGCAGCAAGCTCGCGCCAGGGCATGAGCACCGAGCTCATTCCAGGCTCATAGAATCCTGCAGGGCTTGCGGGCGCACTCTTCCTGAGGAGCAGACAGTGCCCTGCAGCAGGGAGCACTAACGAGTAGGGCAGGCAGGAGGACGAGCTGCTGCGGGTGTTCTTCCCCACAGAAGCCTACAGGATGGAAAATTTCCCCAGACAGGTGACTTCTTATACCCCAAAGCAGTCCTGCTTAAATACAACATGACTTCACCTGTCTTTTGAGTCCCTGCCCCACTTCCTAAGAGATATGGAGCAGGGCCATGGAAACAAGCGTGTGCTGGGAAACTATTCTTTACTCACACTAGTTACACATATGGCTGAGGAATGAGGATGAACAACAAGGGATTTACTTCTGGCTTCTTTACAATTATATGACTGTTACTGAAGGACAGGATTCCTGCTGCGAACAGTCAAATACGACTGCATTTTCCCCCCGTTTTGCCTAATGACTAGGTCATTTTCAGAGACGCAATTAAGAAATTCAGCTCCACACAGCCTCTGAATGATAAACTGAAGGCCCTTTGCTATGTGTCTCTACAGAGCCTGCCCCACCATGCTGCCAGGCTGAAGCTGAGTGCAGAGCTCCTGCAGCTGCAGCAGCCTGGCCCTGGCACCCAGCAGACAAGCCCTGCCTGCCTCTCAGCGGTGACAGCACCTCAGACCTTCCCACCACCCCAATGTGACCAAAAGGCCACTGCAGCCCAGACTGGGATCCTATTTAGGCACTGGAGAGCAAACAAGCAAAGCAAACACGTGTCTCTGCCTGCACCTGTCAATATAAATGTCTCCTCGGACTATTTGTGGGACAGAGAAGAGCGCTGCACAGAGGGGAGAGGCAAACCCTCAGACAAGCCGTGTGGCTTGGGAGGTGACTCAGCTCTGACCAAGTTAAAAGAACAGGTTCTGCAATGTCTTGCTACTGAAACCAAAACCAGGTAGAAACTATATCTAGGAAGACAACCACATTCATCTGAGGAAATTGTGCAAAGAATGAACGAGGGCAGACCTCATCTGCTACTGGGTGATCTGGCAGATAATCATCCTGACTGATTCATCTTTAAAATACAGGCTGAGGATATGGTACAAAAGTATAAGCCTGGGGAAGCTCCTGGGATTTTAGCACAACTATTTCAGGTTTATGTCCGACTAATGGTATTGAAATCGGTAGCTGGTACAGCTGGAATTACACTGTAGAAAAATCTGATAACAATGACTTTTCCCTCTGCCGCAGACTATAATCAGCTGAGCTGCAGCCAGACATGATGATGGACTCGGCCCTTTCTGAGCTGTCAGTGTAATATGATAATATTCCTGGACAGTCTGACACGCCTGGACATTCCTGGGATGCAAGCACAGCACCTAACTCGTGGCACACACCTAGCAGAGAGCTGTGAAAGCTACTGCTCTGCAAAAGGGTGCGGGTCAGACGGTGAGACTTGGCTCATTTAGCTGATTGGATCTCAACTGATTCTTTCCCAGCTACAGCAATACCTCTGAGATCTGGACAATGCATGAGGAATGTAAATGTAATCAACACTGAGATCATTATCACTGAATTCTGAGCACTGTACACCATTAGGGAGCATAAAACCATTTCTGCAAAGGGTCTTTTCTTCAGGACATTGATCTTAAAAAGCCAAACTGTGAAGTGTGAGGTGTCATCGCTGGGGGTCTCAAAAGCCATCCCCAAAGCACCCCAGAAATCCAGGTCCCTTATTTAGGAGTCCAGATATTTACTTTAGGCAAAACTATTTTTAGGCAAGTAAATTTGAAATGGACCACCACTGCATATATGTACTTCATATCAGATAATAGTGATAAAGAATTTCAGATTTGTCCTCAAGAGATAAATGTTTCATCTCTTAATAGTATTTTTGAAGGTAGAGTAGAGTGGTATTTACCAACAGTCTAATAGGTAAATGTTTACCATCAGGAGAACAATGATCTAATCTTAACTTGGGACAGCAGAAAAAGTCAGTTCCCTAGAATGTACCCTTTGATGAAACAGCTCCATCAGGGCTATGCTTTGCAAAAAAAAAAAAGTATCTTAGAAATTCAGAGGCACCCAGTCACAGAGATTGAGCCAAGGCCGTAGGAGAAGGCAGGAAATCTCTATGACTGAAAACTGGCTTTACTTGCATGTCTATGGATGGCTATTTAGCATCAGCTCAGGGGGAGCTACTTTCACAAAATTTTATTAAGTTTTTAAAAGTTTCATAAAGTCTCTTAAGTCATGGGAAAAATTATTGACTTAATGACCTGAAATGCCTCAATTGCATTGGCACGGTTTCTTTTACTGTAAACACAGATATTTTCAGTAACGGTTCTCCTGTGTTTTGTTTTTACTGTCAGCCAAATGGAAAGTAACATGCAACATGTGGAAAACACCAAAAGCAGATGAGATTATGCCTAAGGTAAAAGATTATATGACTCTCTAAAGAGAGAGAGCTCAAGATTTTGTAAAAATTTCCCTACTCAAAAACCAGATGAATCCACTTCAGTGAAGCAAAATAATAGGATACAATCTAAACCTATATTGATCCAAACGTTTCGCAAGAAAAAAGCTTACTGCTCAAGGGCTGACCTTGACGTTAAACACCCAAGTTTAAGTATCTTCAGTTTTCAGAATACATCCTACAATAATTTATTACAAGGAACATTTCTCTGCTGCGGTTTCAGTTTCACCCTGAAATCCATTACCAGCCCTGTCTGGAGGCTCGTGAGTCCTGACAGGAAATATTTCCTGCTGACAGTGGTGTCCTTACCTTCGTCTGTGAATCCACGGCAGCTCCTTGGTTAACGAGAACCTCTGCTACGTTGACCCTGTCCTCTTGGGCAGCCAGGTGGAGAGGCGTCAGTCCACTCTGCAAATCAGAGGCAACAAGTGACAATCTTCAGAGGAGGCACATGGATATTAAAATGCAAATTCAGGTATCAGCAAGACTCTAAACTTCAAACTGAATTGACATATTCCGCTTTCACTGCGTAAGGTGCTTCCTGATCACACTGTTGATCTGCAAGAAAAGCCAGGAAGCTGATGATTCCTCCAGACAAGGAACATTTCTCCATGCAGTGCTACATGTGGGATAGGAAATCAGAGCCGTTTAAGGAAAAGTCACATAGTCACCTCCTAATTAATGTCCTTAGAATGAGTAAGACTTTAAAAGCAATACTGAATCATTGTTTACACTTCTGCAAGTTTTCACAAGTTACATTCACTCAGATTTATCCTTACCTTTTACTCCTCTACTGGATCATTTTCAGACACAAACACAAAAGAATAAAACTGCATTTCTCTGAGATCAGGCCCATTTGTCTCTGCTCAGGGAGTATACAGGCTTGATAGAAAACACATACTAACAGCAATTTTTCTTATTCAAAACTCAAGATCTAAATATCCTTAAAACCTCAGAAAACTATGCAACTTCCTGCCACATAAAAGGGGTAGAAGATAAAAGTGGTAGAAGAGAGAATCTGCTGAGGAGATGTTGTTAGAAATGAAAAAGAATATCCTTTACTTGCAAATTACAGTTCATTTTCGCTCCTGTTCTGCCTTTAGCACCAAGGACAGAAGAGCAAGTGGCAGCAGCTGTCACATCAGGCAGAAACACTTGTAAAGTTTCCTACCCTCAAACCCAAACCCACATCCACAGTGCATTCCCTACCAAAGGCAGCTTTTTTGAGAGTGTCCCACTGTACTTCACTCCAAGATGCAATCCTGATGATAACACAGCTTAGGGGGTCACTTTACACAAATATGTAACAGTAACCAACTATAAATTACCTAATGGAGCCCGGATATTAACGACCAAACCTTCTAAAAAGATTTAGTTAAGTGCTCAGTGCCCACACTGGGGCTCTGAGTAGGCAGCTCCCAACCATTCTGTGGATCCTGAAGAAATAAATGCTCTTTTTATTCCCATTGCAAAACTCAGAAGTCAGCGTGCTTTAAACATCTGGCTTCAAACGTAGTGGCGCTGTGCTCTGAGGAAACGTGCGTCCCTGAGAGACTGTGAGGGGAATTACTCCCAAAAGGTGGGGTTATCAGCACAGTGAGCAAGCAGAGATTACAGCTGAACAGGAACAGATGGAAGGATGCTGCAGGTAATTAACCTCCATGGCACTGCATCAATGTGCCAAGCACCTCAATCATGCTCCCTGTATCAGCCTCGGCAGCAAAACGGGATAGCCAGCGGATGCAGAACATGCACACGGCAAATTTCCCTGGGGGGATACAAAGTCCATCCTGCACTGCATGAGCCCACACACGATTAAGACTTGTGGGGAAAAAAATCCACACCTGGAAGAGAAGCTTTCTAAAGGAGAGCCCAAAAATAATCACATTGTAAAGTCAGAAGCAGGAAAACACAGCAGCCCTGTGCAGCAACACCCACGGCCTCAGAGGACACTGAAGCTCCCTGCCTGCTGAGAATAAGAAATATTTTTCATGAAAAAAATTTCTATTGCCTCTCTAGCCACTCAAATCCATACTGAAGCTGCACTTGACAATTTCAAGTACTGATGTCTGGTGGGGCATTTAAAGAACTAAGGCTGCACGTTTGCTAGAAACATTAGTATAGAACAGACTTAATAGCCTATGACTTCATACATAAACTAAAATCCATCAACTTTCCCTTCTTGTCACCAGGAGAAATTACACCGAAAGTCACTGTGGCCTAAGGAACACACTCTGGGGAGGATGAATCACTTCTATTAAGGAACAAAATCTCAGACAAAGTTATTATCCCATTTTAAAAGTCAGCATCCCTGAACAAGTCAGGTGGTAATATTTGTTACCATTTGTAGGTACATGTTACATCTTTTGTTATAAAATATTACAGTGCTAAAAATGTAACAAATACAAAAAAATTACAAAAAAACAATATAACCAATGTTACAATTACACAGGTAACAACTGAAAAATGCTACCATTAAATGGGCAGGCATATTCCTAGAGGCTGACAAATGACAGGTGCCAGCCCCAGCTGTGGGGAGGAAGGCATTTTCCCTCTGTGCATGTTTAGGCAGAGCAGCATAAATGAATGCTGGATTAATAAACTCCACTGCAGCATGTGTTATCACCAAACCCTGGGCACTACAAAACACAGTTTGCTCAGTGAGACACGGCACGCTGCCCTTGGCTGGGAGAGATGAGGATGTGCATTCAGACACCTGAAGTGGTGTCTAAAATCCAGAAAATGGGCAAAATCTACCTGCTGGTCCCTCTCCGTGCCACCACCACGCTTTTTCCAGGCAGGCGGGGCACTCACCTTGTTGCTGAGGTTGACATTAGCGTTTCTGGAGAGGAGCAGCGACACCATGTCCACGTGGCCGTCCTGGGAGGCGAGGTGCAAGGGGGCGATGCCCTGCCTGGTGACGGCGTTGGCGTCAGCACCGTACTCCAGCAGGGTGGTGGCGATGTCCATCTGGTTCTTCTTGGCAGCTATGTGCAGGGGTGTGTAACCGTTCTGCCAACAGAAAGCACTTCATGGCAAGCTGCTCGCTGGACAAGGTGATAAATCACTTTTCTGTGCCTACCCAACTCTGTGAGTAATTATGCCATTAGCTCTAAAATTCTGTCAAATGCAGTCAAATACGATGTTAACAGGCTGTACAAACCAATGGATCTGACCTTTAAGCAATCTTTTTTTTTTTTTTTGGAAAGTGCTACAAAGAAGAGGATTCTGAAGTAAACTTTCAAATTTGGGAAAAAATATCTGTTCACAAATGGACAACCTATAGCAATAGGAGTGTGAGTTTTGTTTCACAGACATTTTCCTTAAATGCACTTAAAATCTTTAACAAATAGAAGAGCAGGATGTGTGTTCATAACTCAGAACAGCTGTTATTGTTTGGGTTTTTTCCCATTTCCCAGTGTGAGTGAAAGCATTATGTACATAAAATATGGCCTTTCTTGCAGCATTTACCCTAAACCTTACTGACAGGCTGTTTTTTTCAGATCAAGGGAAAATTAAAGCATGTAACTTTAGAATCATGCATTCCTTATCTTTTTATTCTTTCCAATAACAAGTACCCAGTGGAGCCCACAACTAAAAATAAAAACGCAGTATCTATTGCATGACACAATCTTGTAATTCTAAAAAATAGATAAATGGATATAGAGAATAACAGATCAGCACGCAAACACCAAAACTCTGATGGAGGTATGATTCAGATTCAGTTCAGACCTTGGATACTAAGATATCTGAAAATGACACTCAGGAAACACAGTGCCACAATCAATAATGGAAGCGCATGGGCACTGAATTTTCACTTTGAAGAAAAAGTGCTTCAGGAAAAACAAACACAATCCTCTCCCTTAGACTTCCTGCATGATATTGTCATGTAAAACAACTACTGCCACATGACCACCTAATAAATCCTAAATACTACATGCTAAATCCTGCATATCTGCGAAAATGAGTCCTTTAAATGGAGCTCATGTTACATTATGTAAAATAATGAAGGCAGCTTTCAATGCTTTTCCTCAGAAATGGGCATATATTGCTTTCAGTGGAATGGACAGCAGCAGGTTGCCAAGAGAAGGCAAAAAGAGAGCTGAAAAATAAAAGCTGAAGTTCAGTTCAGTCCCAGTCTGCATCTTCTCCACATAAGGACAGCATTCTGTCACTGTGCATAGACGGAGAAAGCAACAGAGAAGTTTAGAGGGAAGGGTATTGGGTTATTCTGGTTGCCAGGGAAAAACGGGAAAAGGGAGAATGGACAAAGATGAGGGGACAGAGGAAAACTAAGGCTTTGGGGAGGGGTTGGCAAGGAAGAAAGGCACTGTAAAGTGGATGCCAAATTCAAATTAGGGATAAGCCTCATGCGAAATCAGACACAAGCCTAATTTTTGCCTATCAAAGAGTAGAATGGTTCATCAGAGTAACTGTATCACAGCACTGTACTCTGCCATACTCCCATACCCTGCCACTTATCACTCTTCAAGGCAAGTTTTTCTGGGCCTGGCTAATGAGCCACTCTTAAGATGAGTGTTAAAGACAGCGATGTCATAGGAAAGGCAACTGCCGATGAAACTAACTGTGGAGCCAGTGATGAGACACGACACAACACATTCATTTACTGGACCACATTTACAAAAGAAATGAGAAATTATCTGCTGCGACCAACATCATCTTTTGGATGAGCGCACAGTGGGCGCCCGAAGCCACAAACATGTTACGGTTAATTTTATTTAGTATTGACGCTCTGCTCGGTGCTGCTGTGGCTCACTTGCTGCAGAGCACTAACAAATGCTTTCTTTTGGGCACACTTACAGCTGGCACTTGGAGGCCTGAAGTGGCAGCTGTAGAACCACTCTGTTACAGATGGGGAAGCTAAGGTGACCTGACACGTGAGACTGTGCAATAACCACAGTCTGTAGGGCTTCCACCTTGGTTTGGACTTCCCAAGCCCTTGGCAGAGGCTGCTGCAATCCCTGTCCCTACAGGATGCGCTGGCAGCTTCTTTCAGTGAAAACTGGGTCAGTGCCTTCCCGTCCTCTTCAGAAGGCCCCTTCTTGCCCCCACTGGCATTTGAGAGTGCTGTGCTGCAGTAGGGAAAGATCAGAGATCACTCCAGTTCCCCCCGGGGCACTGCTCTGGCAGATTGCCACTATCGACAGTATTGATTTTAGACTGCGCCGTTGCTGCTGGCAGTCTGTGTTTATTTAACTTCCCTCTCCTTGCACTACAAACTCTGGGCCCTGCCATGCGTGGCACACTCCATCCTCTTCCTCAGCCCCGCAGAAGGCCTGCAGTGCTGTGGGTGCACTCAGCCGTGTGTGAGAGGAAGGCAATCAAGGAGCACTGTCCTTCTAGACACAATACTGGCTTTCCCATGAGCTCTCCTTTCTCCACGCGGTTATTTTGTCTTTTGTAGTGATTTAAGGAAATTATCTGGGTTGCTTGAGATGAGGTATTTACACTGCAGTTAACCTGCTTTAACCTGCTGTTTCCATTCCTGCTTTACCTACTGTTGCTGTTCAAATATCGATTATACTTTGATTGATTATAGCGTTTATCCATCCCATACTTAAAACCGAGATCCACAAAAGAAATAGACAGTTTAAGCTTCTCTAAATTATCTTCTGTGAACTAGCAGAATAAATTTACATATTTATTTTTTCATATCCTCTGAAACCTTACACTAGGCATTGTCTTGCCTACAGTAAATCACAATGAAAGCAGGGCTGTGACTTGTTTCATTTCTTGCCAGTCCATTTACGCTGGGGTAGGAGTATTGTGAAGCACATGAATAATTACATATATTGTGCTGAGTAACTTATCTCGCCTCAGATGCCATCCTGTGACACAATCCAGGAGAAGTACTCCTGTACAGCTGGGCTTTAACCCCAAACTTGCCCTGCACAGATATTAAGATGCAATGGCTTGGAGAAGTTACTGAAGAGGCTGGACAAACAAAAGCAAGGCTCAGCATTTTCTGAGAGTGAAACTGGTGATTTAAACTGCTTCTGCATCTTTATTTGCTTTTCTTACTGCTATTTTATTCACCTGCAGAATTATTCTAACAGCTTTATGTGGATGTGAGACATTAACAAACAAGGTCACTGATCCTCCTGTAACTGCAGACATACACAGCCTAGAAAGAACAGAGGCAGACAGGGAATACAGCAATGCAAAAAGCCTGGGTATTTTTCCCCCAGAGTGGCCAGTACTTGTACCTTGGCAGAGGCGTGAGGTGAAGCTCCCTGGTCCAACAGGAGGAGGGCCACTTTTTGATTATCGTAGTGTGCAGCTACATGCAGTGGTGTTAAACCGCTCTAAAAACACATGCAGAACAAACAAGTGCTGTTACAGCCCCTCTCCAGGGGAAACTCGGGAGTTCAGAAAATTCCAGTAGATAAGGTGAAAAAACGCATTTGTTACTCAATTCGTGTATCCAGAGTCTCTGAGAACTTTTATAATCAAAGAATAAAACAGAAATTTGGAAATCCTTCCTGAGCTGTGAAAGGCCTGTTCCCTTTTCCCAGGGAAGATGAACAGAGATGCACATATCTGTGCTGCCCCCAGGGTAAGGAGGTCACACCCTTGGCAATGTTTTCCTTTTACTGCAGTGGATAAGTAAACTGCCCCTTGGATCTGTAAAAATCCACCCTGGGATGGTTTAAAAAGCTTGAGGTCCTACTGGCCTTTGCCCCCTGGTCATGAGACCTGGGGGAGCAGAGCCAGCTGCCCAAATACTCTGATAAGGACTGTAAATAGTCTGGGCAGGAACACAGGGGAATGGGTTGTCTCCAGTCCCCTGGATGTGAACACAGAGCCTATCATTTTGTTGTCAATTAATGACAATAAAAGTCACTTTTGTGGAGAGTTTGCTGGCTGTAGGCAGCCCCAGCAGGGACTGGAATACCTCACGAAACCAGTTCCAGCTAAAGCCAGGCTGTGGATACTAGTGTGATGGTAAGTCGGTAAGAGAATATTGTTAGAATATTATCTGGTTTTGGATATCTGCTGTGTGAGTGGCAGTGAATTCTTCTGTCCTACCTTTCCAGAAGCATCAGGAGATGCATTCTTCTGAAGCAGAAGGTTGGCTACCTCGATTTTGCCGTACTTTGCGGCCACATGTAGCGGAGTAAATCCTTTCTGTAAGAGAAAGCAGTTCCATAGCAGCCTCGTGCACTCCTCCTCAGCGAAAGGTTTGTGTCTGACCTACAAGGATGCAGCTGCTTCCATCCGTCCCCTTTCACAGTGCTGACTACAGGCAGCAAGTCTGCAGATTCCCAACTTCCCTGTGGGGTCTGGAGGCCCTTCCCTCGCAGGGCAAAGCACTATCTACATTAAACAAGGGAAGAGTTGGTTCCTTTCTTCACACTACCAAAGACCCAAGGGCAAGCTTATCAACACCCGCCCGGAATTTCTGCCCTGCATTCCTTTCATTCCGAGAAAATGCATGTCTGATCGCTGGGATGTGTTACACATCAGCTCCTGAGGTAAAAGCATGAAGCTTTGTACCCATTTAATGAAATGTAGCTCGCTCTTATACTCTTTGCACATGTGCATGACTCCTGCAGCATTTAATTCACAAGCAGCTCTTGCTACAGGTATGTTTTACAACTCGAGCTGTCACTCCTGCCACTTGCTTACCTTGGTGATGATCGACAGAGATGCACCATGATCCAAAAGAACAGAAGCCACATCTTCATGCCCTTCCCGAGCAGAAAGATGCAGGGGCGTGTAGCCCGACGTGGTGGCTGCGTTGGGAGATGCTCCCTGCTGCAGCAGCTGCTGCACAATGTCTGCTTTCCCCAGGCGGGCAGAAATGTGCAGCGGCGTTTGGTCATCCTAAACACAGAGGGAACAACACAGCCCTGCGTGAGAAAGCCACGGCTCACATTTGGACAGAAAATATTTGCCCACATTCTGTCACTTTTCAAAATTGCGGACGAGCGTAAATTCTGCTGAGGTCTTACCCAGTGAATGCTGCACGCTGGCTTTCTGTTTGTCATGTAATAAAAGTTACCTTGTGCTTTGTAGGTGCATCACAAAATATTACAGACAGGTACATAATCCATGAAAGTTAATAAATTTATCAGTTTTCTTCCTTATCTGGATTTGCCTCACTTTGCTTTGCAGACCTTTCTTATAACACAGCCAGCGCATAGTTCTGCTCCTCACATACTGATCTCTTTCATGTTTCTCAGCAACATTTAAGAGCTCAATCAATTATTGCCCAGAAACTTGCACAAAGTATCATATTTTTTGTGCTTTTTTAACTGGTGAATGATGGTTTGGTATTTTGCAGATAACTTTTCAGTAGGTGCAACTGAAGATAGAGCCTGGCGTGCAAATTCACTGTCACTTTTTCACTTCTTGCTCAGCAGACAATAATCGGAACAGTTTTAAGTATAGGGCTTTCCCTGTTATGAATCTCACCATATTTCTTCTCCTTCACTGAAAATATTACGCTGTTTGTGACCTTGTGTTTAAGAGACAATTTCTCCCCTATTCCTTATTTGGCTTTGTATTTTTGTCCTCCCCATTCTGTGGTGTAATCTTTGGATTACGCACACTATCACAACAGTGTGGCCAAGCATCTTTCTCTCCCCATTCTCCCCTGTTGAATTTCCTATGTTTTGAGCACTGCTATCCCATGTCCTGCAGCTCTGGGCTATTACTGCAAGGGAGACCTCTGCCCATGCCCACCCTGCACAAGAGCTTTTACACCTCTGGGATTTAGGATGGGAGAGCACCAGGATACGAACGCTGCTCCTCCGCAGGGCAATTCTCCTCTGACTGGGGTAGAACCTTTGTGGTTCTTAAATTATTCCAGTTTGTGCCTGTGTGCCACGAATTTCTCACCGCTGATGTTAGCACTGGTGTATAATCTACTGCTTGCATTTAGTTGTTGTTTACGATAACAAATGGATCACAGGCAATGGCAGTTTGCACAAATTAAATCATCCTGTGAATTTACTCAGAAAATATTTGCCTGACTCTGCTTCTGAGCATGAGCTGTTCACTTTCAAGGCTGTTTATGGAGATTTACAAACCACACGAATCGGTTCTATTGTCAGGCTCCTTGCAGATATAAAGTGTATCAGCTACAAATATTTAGTCAGAGTTCCTTATAAGTAGATAATCTTACCAGCAAACTTATTTGTGACACAATTCACAGATAATTTCACAATGAAAGATAGAGGTATTGTTTGTTGTTTTTTCTTAATTATATCCATTTTATCACCATTTGGGGGGAAAAAAAAATCCTGAGTTTACCTATTAAAACTGCTATTTATTGCATTTATCTCCTTGCCCTGCCTGTTTCCTGGAACTCTTTGATTTCCACAATTTTGTTATTCTTCATATCTCTTGACCATTCTTTTTCCTCCACCCTTATCTTCCTCAACTGCAATTGTTTTTATAGGATCCGTTCCTTCTTTTCAGTCCTCTGCTACATCCCCTCACTGTGCCTCCTCCCTTCAGGAGGTGTTCTCTAAAAGTCTATTTTTGAATGCATGCAGGCTGTTGCTTTAGGAACACGACAGGAGACACCAGGAGCCTCGAGTTTCCAGTTCTGCTGAAATAAAAGCAGATTTGGGGAATTCCTCTCCCGCCTTTAGTCCCACTTCAAAACAAAACTGTTCAAACACACGAAAATTTATGTTAAAAACTGGAATGGCATCAACCTGACATCATCTCCCTCCTCTCTCACAGATCACTTGTGGCTACAGAAAGAGGGTACATAAAATATCAGTCGGCATCACACAGAGCACCTCGGCTTCATCTCTTTCTCTTCCCAAGTGACACACACAAGATGAATGTGAGTCCTTGCTTTGCCCAACACTGACATTTATTTATCCAACACGTTTATTACACCCGGGCCATCTCCTCACCTTGGCTTTTGCCTCCACCTGGGCTCCGTTTTGTACCAGGTACCGGACGACCTCCGTCTGGCCAGCTCTGGCTGCCATGTGCAGCGCTGTCTCTCCTCTCTGCACACAGCAGCAAAACCAAAACACAATTAGAAACACACCGCGGGAAGAACAAACACCAGCGTGTTTCATAAACACAGAAATACCGGTGACCCAGTTCGGAGTGATCTTCGCTAGAAAACTTTGCTGTAGCTGTCTGTAAGATGTAAGATTAAATCAATATTTGGCCTGTCACTGTGTGCCGCAAAGCAATTTATTGCAGGGTCAGTTTACCAACACAATAGTGCCTTTGGCACTATCTTTTGCTGAAAAGAGACAGTGCAATTTTTATATTACTAGAATTTTACTAACAATGTTAAAAATTGTGTCCATTTAAATAGAGCTGAATTCAGTAAAAAATGTATTTAGAATTTTGTATATTCAGGCACACATATATTTGTCTTTCCTCCTGTAATGCCTTATGCCCCTACTATCATTTGTTATCTGACAAACACTGTGGTGATTGAACAAGAAGGGAAAAAAAATCATTACTGAGTACATTCATCTAAAGCTTCATGGACTTAATGAAAGACAAATCCCAGGAAACCAGAATAAATTCAGGAGAGAAAGTGGTTTCTACATTTCTGGATATCAATATGTCTTCAGGTACAAACAGCTGCCAATTAACAAATGGTGTTGCATTTTTACATAATCTACTAGAATTAACAGGTGAAGGCCTTTACAAAATATTATCTTCCAACAGCACCTGTGCATGGAAGGTGAAAGGGAGATCTAGAGACCAAGCTGTTAAAGAGGATGGACAAGCTTCTGCTTTCCTTCCACTTCCCAACTTTCAAACACCCATCCAATAGGGAGTTCAGGTTTTACACATGCCCCGGGAGCCTTGGGGCACAAGCACAGCGCCAGCAGAAGAGCGCGCTCGGACAGCTGGATGGACACAGGCAATATGTCCCCACAATCTGCTGCAATCTGTTGGATTTTCCTTAAACGGTGGACCCCCGGGGTCTTGGGGAAAGAGCGCTCAACAGTCAAGCACAGATCTCAAAAATTACATATGAGAAGCTACAGTACGTTCCCATTCTTTACTTCAGAAAATAAAGAGAATAGAGCCTGCTTAGGGTCAGCCCCTTTGGAAATTTCCTCAACCTGCCAAGCATTTCCCAGGCAGGAAGGAGTCAGCAGGATGCACTTTCCCATGACTCCAGCAGAGCCACAGGTGCTGTGGAGGTGGATGGTGCACACCAGAATTAGGCACTTCACCCCAGTACTGCTCCCAGCCCTCATCCTGCACTCCCAGCCCTGCCTGGCTCAGAGGAAAGCCACGACTCACCACGTTGGTAGTGTTGGGGGATGCTCCATGATGCATTAGCTGCGATACGATATTTACATGTCCCATGAAGGCAGCAACATGGATTGGAGTTAGGCCCGACTGAAAAACAAACCAGAGCCCCATTTAAATACCCACTTCCATATTACTTTACAAGAATGCCATGAGGAAAACATAAATTATTCTAAAGCGAGTAAACCCAGGTGCTTGGTCTTCTGAGAGGGCTTTGTCTTCTCAAAAACATATACATGTGCCTAAATGAAAGGGCACACAGAATTGGAAACACCTATGAGTGTGATTCATGAGCAAACATATAAATGTTCTAGAAATTCAGTAGCTCTTGATGAACAATCAGCCATAGCTAAGCAAGATTAGGCATTTGCCAAGTACCACCTTGGAACAGAAAAAATAAAAGGTAGAAGCATTCCTGGTACAAAGGTAAGGCCTTCTGAAACATTCAGCTAGTGCAAAAAAGATCACCATCGTGAATCTGCACCAGTGCTCTTACACAGGATATGAATGCCCCACTGGAGAGAAAGAGAGGGATGGAGAAGGAGAGGGGAAAAAGGGAGCAGCCATTTAGGGGGGCATGACCTCAAGGATTTTGCTTTTAAAATCCCATCAGTAGTTAATATTTCCCCACGTAGAATTACCCTAAAGCCTCTTCACAGCTGCTTCTGCACAGCTGTACCAACAGCCCGCCAGAGGCTTCAGGAGGGCGTTTTGCTACCAAGAGAAGGAGAAAACTCAGTGGATCTCTGGAAATCCCCATGATTTAGCCAGCTTCCCCACAGACAGATACAAGTCCCAGAGAGCAGAATTGAGGAAATCAGTTTTTTTCCTTTCTTATGCAGAACAGCAAATATGAGCAGGCAGGCAGAATAACTGGCTGGGCGTGCTACCTCTTTTACCTGTTTCAAACAATTCAATAAATGCTTTTAGACGTTTTTAAAAGCTAGTCTGGGGAGATGTGAACTACAGCCAGGGCAGGCTCTGTTGTCCCTCAAGCAAGCCAGGAAGGGAGCTGTGTGGAAGGGAGCTGTGTGGAAGGGAGCTGTGTGGAAGGGAGCTGTAGGGAAGGGAGCTGCTGATTAAGTAGAACAAACCCCCGCCCCCATCAAACTCTGTTTTGTGCAGATGAACTATTCCCCCTCATACCCTGTTTAATCCATGGAATTCTCTGTCATTTTCAAACATGGTCCATTGCACAGTGGTCACACATTCATATATGGGATTTTTTCCTCCTCTCCTAACTTAGTATAACATACATACATGTAGATAAAAATTCCCATAGGTAGTTACTTAATCTCTGAACTGTGCCAAGAGCTGGGTGCAGGCTATCTCATGCTGACTGAGGTGACAGAATATTCACTTCTGCCTAGCTGACTTGGGACGCCCCATGACGGTGGGTGAATATAACTTCTCTGCGGAAAGCCAAAACAAAGTCTGAACTAAACCACCTCTTAAAATAGGACTTGAGTGAAGCACAGTCTTCACCTTGATATCTGTAACAGAGCAAATTTTATGCTCAGTGACTTAAATTACAGGGAAAAAAATTGGCAGAAATGGTAGGTTTTAGAAAAATTTATATGTTACATTTCATTTGTTATTCTCACTGTAATCCCAACATATATCAGTCTGTGATTCATTAGGGCAACTAACTGTATTGCTCAGTTTTATTACTTCATAATACCTAGCTGAAAAGAATTGTTGATTGGTCCATGCTCTTTCAGAAATATTCAAATATTAATCAATACCGTTACAATGAAATTCATAGGAAATGCAAACATGAGCATGGAAAGATAATTTCTTACCTCAGTTACAGCTTGAATTGATGCACCGTGCTTTAGAAGAAGTTCCATTACTTTTATTCTGTTCTTCTTGCAGGCAATGTGAAGAGGTGTGAAACCATTCTGGAAATGAGAAGGAACATACTTTTTGATACCTCATGTGTCATTAAAAAATAGAATTGGGTATGGAATTCACATAAAAGATTTTTCAGTTGTAACGAAACACCTTCCAAAATTTGTTTTGGCTTTACTAAATTCTTCATGTAAAAGGAAGAAAAAACTCCTAAAAATACAAAGATTTATTTCATATATCCAATTTTAATTATGAAATGTATTGCTCACTCCAGTAATTAATTTTTTTTTAAATTCTCAATTCAAGCAAAACTATAAAAACCCTTCCTTTTTGCTTACCATATACACTTTTTGACTAGGTGGGGTTTTCTGCTGAAGTTTTTGGGGAATTTGGGGTGGCGTTTTTTTGGTTGGTTTTCTTTCAACCTTTTAGAACTGCTGGTAAAAAAATCACTTTACCTTTTATGAGGTCTGGAATTTACATCTTCTAAACTATTTTTACTACTGTTTTCTTTTCATTCACTACCTGTCAGCTTACTGCAACTACACCCCTTCCTTTAAAAACAAATGTGTGCAATAGAGTGAACATTAGCACTACCATGTTATTTGGTGTGAGAGGATACCACAGAAAACAAGTAAATCAGGAAAATAAGCTGTCCAGAGCATCCACAACTGGTACAGCAACATCAGAGCGCTGAATGCTGATGCTGCTCTGTACAAAAATGCCTTTGCAGAACATTCTGAAAACACCTGGCAGAGCTGGTCCCTCAGATCGGATCAAAAATATCTCTTTTTAACCTTCCATATAGTAAATATAATATGTTTTCATGGTGTGAGATCCACACCACTGTCTGTTCCAGTGCAGCAGCTCTCAAACCCCTCCTTGGGGCGGGGGGACAATGTCCAGGGTAAGCTCAGGAAAAAGACAGCTCCAGTTCCAGGAGCTGCACTCACACTCCTTCCACCTAATCCCCCTGAGTGGGACCAGGGCAGAATAAAGGGAAATACTGCAGGATTTAGGGGAGAAGTGCACCTGTGCCTGTGTTACCAGGCCAATGACAGGCTGCTGCCAGCAACTCTAACAAGCTAAACCTGGTGATGATTTGATTATTTCAGGAGGTAAAAATAAGTATTACAGGCCTACAAGCCTCCCCACTTGCTGGTTATAGTGAACAAAACCCATCCGTCATAATAGCTTGACCAAAAACACCTAAAGAGAGGTTGATCTGGCACAAAAAACAGAGGGGCTGAGAGAAGGAAATCTGTGCAGCCTGTACTGTTTTCAAGAGAGCAAACCCCACCTGGCCTGTGAAGGTTTCAGGAGCTGAATGGGTTAGCATCAGGCTGTGAAACCAGTCAACCCAACTCATGTTCGAATGTAAATTGGTTTGGAACAGTTATTGAAGAACAAATCAAAGAGACATTTTAAACAGAATGGACTGTGATTGCAATTTGAACAAAAGCCATTAATGTGTTCTGTCTGTGTACAGTTTAACTGCATTAATGTATTTTGCTGCTGAAGTTGATTTTAAAGTAGAAACGCATATGACTCCATTGTTGTAAAGTACCACAAATACTCATTATGTAACTCATTCCTACTTTTTACTGTTCCACATCATTGAGAACTTACAAAAATCCCCTCAGTTTTAAAGGTTGCTGATTATTTTCTCTGTACAAACACTTGGAAAATGAGGGTTCTCTCCATAACCAAAATCTACAGCAGTTACGTCTGCAGCCGTTTCATCTATTCATAATCATTAAAAGCTACCAGGAGGCAAAAGCGCTCTATTTACACTAGAAATTCATCAATCACTGCAAAGGTCTTCTCTGATTGCATGAGATCATTAACACTTCGAACCTCAAACACTTGTTCTTGGGCTGTGGCAACAACAGCACATCCTCACTGTCAGCCACCAGCAGGCAGGAAACAACTCCCCAAGAAGCCTCAGCACAGCTTTGCAGGGATGCTCAGCTGCGAGCAGCTGTGACCTGCTGCGTACTCACCAGTGCTTTGGCATTAGGATTAGCTTTCTTGTCCAAGAGAACCTTGGCGACTTTGTAGTGGCCGCAGTGGGCGGCGACGTGCAGCGCGGTCAGGTAGTCATTGGTGACGTCGTCTACAGGCACGTTGTGCTGGATCAGGAGCTGAACACAGTTTAGATGATCCCCTTGTGTCGCCATGTGCAGCGGAGACAGACCGTTCTGCCAACAGAAGGACCCGGCACGCACGGGTTAGAGGATGCTCAGGGAAGGGGAGCTCCTCCGCGTTGTTCTGGGAGCGTTTGTTGTACGAAGAATTTTACAAGCCCAGAGAGCGCCCAAAATAAACTTAACGTGCTCAGTGTAATGATGGGGGTTCCTACTCCAGAATTTGGAGCTTGTTTGGTTAGAGTTTGTAGGCAGCCCCACACTGAAAAAAAGTCATCACATAGCAGCAACGCTATAAATGTAGCTTCTTTCAGCCAGTACGGCTCAGATAAGCTGCTCAATTTACATGAGTTACGTGAGGAACAGCACTTTGGGACTTTCAACGCCCCAGCCAGGGAACTTGCTGGTTTTTAAAGCTGCATTAAACTCACCACTCTGCTGTGGCCTGTCTATAGCAGGCAGGACAGCACAGGTCAGAGTGTCACTCAATGAACACTGCAGCCTTCCCTCATCGCTCCACTCCTGTTTTCCTGAATTTGTGTTGTACACATGCTTACACCACATTGCACAACTCTGGAGACCCCTCTTCCCAGTCCACATCAGAGAAACACCAAAAGTTTCAACTGGGATAAAATTCTCTGAATAAAACCTCCATGCCGTGACCTACCAGCAGCAATGGTAGAGCTGTTCTACCAGCAAAACACCTGAGAGAAATTCACGTACCAAAGAACTGTTTCTTGCAGTGCTTAAAACAGAGAACAAGCTGCCAAAATACATTATATTTCCAGAGTGAAAGCATGAGAAAAAATTCTCAGAAACGGAAAGGACTGACACTATTTCATGAGGAAAGATTAAAAAATACACCAGAATGAAAGAGGCCTTGTTAGCAGTGGTACATAGCTCCTTCTTCCAGTTGTACTTTTTTTTTTACCCCATTCTTCTAATGCCAAAATTAGCTTGGAGTGCAGAAACTATTCTTGTAGCGGCACACAATAGTTTATAACCTGTAAGTGACTGCCAGTACACTGTGTCTGCATCGTGAGACACAAACCTTTGCTCACAGACGCAGTGCCCTCCTGTGACTGCAGCCAGCAAAGGCAAAGGAGCAGCACAAACCAGCCCAGATTTCTCAAACAAACCCTTCCCTCACCCTTCCCACAGCCACGGGATAACAGCAATAACAACCACTTGAAATAAAGGTGGAAATACACAGTGAGATAATTTTTCAAACCGCGATGGAGTAAGGACGGTGAAAGCAAACAGGCGCATCCTGTCAGAATGGCAGAGCAGTCTGCAGCAGGGCTGAGACACAGCTGTTCTTGGACACAGTAATATCCTTCAAGTGAGATTATCTCATGGGCATCTCACTTGTGATTTGTGTTGGCTTGGATAAGCCTCTCTCCCATTCCCAAGGGCTACTACAGCAATTATCTGCATGGAAGCTTGATACCAGCAAGGCATTTTAAATGTTTTCACTGTCTTCTAGCGTAGTTAATAGTAGGACAAAGAAAAGATTAATTTCCCTTGGTCACCAAGCCCTCCTGGTAACAGCTTATAACTGATGATGCTTTTTAGGTGAGAGCAAAAAAAATCATGAAACTTTAAACACAGTCTTGCTCCATTTTTGTAAGAAAGATCCTTCAGGTGAAAAGTGTCATTCTTCACAATAACAGCCAATAAACCATACTTATTAATGGAGTAAAAGATTGAGAAGTTGATATGGGACTCCCTTATAGCAGAGACTTGTACCAAAAAGACTGACATTGATGGGAAAAAAGGGAAGAAACAGAGCAGATAGATGCCAATTGGAAAAATCAGCAAAATACTTGATAAAAATCTGTCATGGACAGGAGAAGTGCAGCAGCTAGGCAGACTTCACACAGAACAGCAAGAGACAAGACTGAATAGTAAAGAAGCAGATGAAGAAAAAAAAATTGGAAAATTGTCTTTTTTTAAACACTAGACCAGGCTTAATTCAGTTGCGGCAGAAGATACTCCATAATCTCACACATGTCAGTTAGTATTTTGGTGTCACATCCAAAATAAAAACATTACACGTAATATATATGTGCCCCATATGCTTCTTGTGAGAGAAAACCCAACAATGACCATAAGAAGTGATCTGGTACTTTAGGATGGAAACACTTTATAAATACCCTTACGTTACTGGGTTTTTAAAGATTGCCAAGGAAAAAAATATTAAAAGGAAATATTAAAAATATTAAAATAAAATATTAAAAAGAAATTCAAGATTAATCAAAGATATTGACAGTCACACTACACCTTAAAACAACCAAACTAAAAAAAACCCAAAGCAAAACAGGACTATAGAGATGAAACAAATTATCAACTGCCTGACTAGGCAAACATAAAATTACAGAGCTTATTTTTTAGCTGTATCAAAGAGCTGTAATCATGGAAAGTGTCATTAACTCTGGGGAAAGAAGAAAACCTAAAAAAACAAAGAGCCAAAGAAGTCTGGAAAACCAGTAATCAAAAAAAGATGGACATTTATTGACAGAGATGTCATGTCTCACACAGAGAAACATTGGCATATTCAGAACTAGAACTCCTTTTTCATTTTGCCTGTAGAACCCCCCATACAATCCATTGGGTCATTGCCTTCCTTGAAAATAAATCTAAGATTATTCCAGTGCAAAAAAGGGTCAGCACTACACTAAAGCATCTCTAGCAGGAAATAGCTATCAAACTGCAGCCTGGTTATTATTCTGAAAGAGTTTTATATAACATGAGAAAACTTTGTGAAGTTCAAAATCTTTCAAAGATGTGTCCTATTTCCAATAATATATGACTTAATTTGAAGAGAATGGAGCCACTTATTTTCGCAGAGGACAGTACTGCAGTTTAGTGCCAAATGAATGAATTCATTTATGCCATTCAGAGGTACAGCTACTTCCTAGCTTACCTTCTGAAAATGGGAGAATTAACACATCAGAAGGAAATGCAGGAAGCTCTGCACTTTCTTCTGTTCACTTTTTAACATGTAATAGCTTTCCCTCTTCCAGAGGAGGCTCCTGTTTTGCAAAAGTTGTTTATATAAGCTTCTGCAGATCAACATCCAGTCTGTCTTTCAGCCTTAGGCAATTTCAAACCCACTGTCCCATGTAATCTGCCTGATTTTGTCTAGTGAACTCCGGGCCAGGCTGTGAGAATGTACTCAGGAAGAGCAAAAATTCAAAACCTACAGGCCTTGAGCAGCAGCTTAAGTTTAGGGGTAACACCTGAAAATACAACACCCATGCAACAAAGAAATGTAATTCCTTAGGAAAGGTTTTAATTTATGATGGTGGAAATAAAATAAAGAATTTATGCTTATGTAGGCGTTGTTTGGTTCGGTTTGTTGTTGTTGTTATTGTGGGGTTTGTTTTTCGGTTGGGTTTTTTGTAGTTTTGTTTCAGTGGTGGTTTGGGGCTTTTGTTTTCCCTTTCAGTAATAAAAGAGCTATCTGAGAGGGTGGAAGAGCCTCTTCTCCCCAGACTGTGAGCTCTAGGCTCGAAGAATGGCAGATGTGGCCCAAGGGGTTCCTAGCCAGCCCCCTCTTGTTGTCCCCTGCTCAGGGAGTCTGCAAGCCAGGGCTGTGGGAGCCCATGGAAATTCCACAGGCAGAGGATGGGTGAAAACTGTCTGTCAGATTGCCCATGACAGCTCTTCCCAGTGACTCACTGAGCAGAGGAAAGCTGGTGCCAACCTCCCCAAACAAATGCTAAATATACTCTGGTAAGGGGAAAAAAAAGAGGGAGGAGAAAAGCAGAATATAGAAGGGTGCTGAGACAGAACAGGATGACAGAGAGAGAAAAGAAATAACAAGGGAACAGAAATGTTGCTGAAATACACAGTTTGCAGACTAAGGAAAAAAACCCATGTAATGGAAGGTTATCTTTAGAAAGAACCTCAGCAAACTGCAGAGCCCGAATGTCATCCCTGAGTGGGGAAGTCATGGATTGCAGTGGTGCAAAGCAGGCTGCTGCTCTGAGATTTGAAATCAGCAGTAACAGCACAGCAGAGACCACCGCCAGGAGAGTTCTGGCAAGTGCTTCCTTTAAAGGCAGCCCTTGGGTCTAAAGCAATCTCTGCACCCCAGCGCAGGTGATCTGAAATTCCCAGGAAGGATTTTGCGTGATAAACTGTCGAGAGATAGAAACTGGAGAAACTGGTATTCAGGCTAAGTCCTTAGGAAATACGAGCTGTCTCTGCAAGGGGACATTGCTCTATTTTTATCTCCTGTCTCTTCTCTAGCCTTAGGGTAAATTGGTACAAGCTGAAGATTTACTGTAATCACTGTGTATTTATTCCAGGATAGACACAGAGATCTTCAGCTACTGAAATTCTGAGGGATAGGGTTACCACACCAGCCTTTCTGGTTGGCACAGAAATCTTTTCTTGTATATCTCGATTTAACACATTTTACATATGCAGACGTGCACTACATACGGCATTCACTTTGGAGAGCTCCCACACAGTTACTTTAAATAACTAAGAAATAGGAAAGTTATTGTCAAACCCTTAAACATATGAGACATACAGAATTACATTGGGGAAAAAAAAAAAGGCACAAGGATTATCCCAGCAGAAAAGAGTACCAATTACCTTGGTTTTGGAAAGAATTGGGGCACCACGATCCAGCAGCATTTCTACAACCTGTTCGTGGCCACTTCTTGCTCCGCAGTGGAGGGGGGTCAGCCCATCCTGTGGGATACAGAGTTATAACTCATTAGTGTCAGACATGCTAAAGCCTTGCACACTTTTGTAAAGACCTGTGATGTCCCAAGAGACACATTAGTTCCTGCAGGA
This sequence comes from Origma solitaria, assembly GCA_013397895.1. Taxonomy (NCBI): domain Eukaryota; kingdom Metazoa; phylum Chordata; class Aves; order Passeriformes; family Acanthizidae; genus Origma; species Origma solitaria. The sequence continues at coordinate 578,324 of VZRL01005376.1, read as the reverse complement.
CGCTGCTCTTCTGCAAATGAACAGCTGAACCTGTTTGTTCAAACCAACAGAGCACATTCTGGCTCTGATTTTCTGAACATGCAAATAGTCATATCACATCGGTGTTCATGCAATGGGCTTCTTCCAGGCCCTCACTGCACACACAAGAAAAAGATGAGACTGCACTTCAGGTACTTTTTGCCTGCATGCCTTGGAGAAAACTGGGTCTCTCATTTGTCAGTATGCATCAAAGTCAGCGGACAGTCAGTCTGAGAGGGAAAAAAAAAAATTTCTACTCAGACTTTTATATGACACTGATTTTGACAAGTGTGCAGCAGACGAGAAAACCATCTTAATGCCAGGTGATGGAAGTGTGTTGGATTCACTTCTGTCTCTCGCTGCGCAGACTGTGCTGGTGTGACCTCCAGCTGAATGACTGGCCTAGAGTCAAGGCATACCTCTGTCCACACCTCTTTTAGAATAGTTTGCTTAGTAATAGCCAACATCCCATTGCTTGTTGCAAATAATGATGCCACAGTTGTCAGAAACTTTGGTTTTCCGTTTACAAGTCATAAAGGAAGGGCTTTTTCCCAGTGTCTTCTAGTACTCTTAAAACACATATGTTGTATTGTCTAAAATATGTATGTCACACCGTTTTTATATAAGGGATTATCTAAAATTCCTTCTCACGCATCCTATGCTCACTCCACGCACACACACTCCCTCTCCTAATAGCAAGTATTATTAAGGTACCTCCTTAGTCACATTTTTCATGTGCAATTATAATATTCTTTCTTGATAATTCCTAAACCACACTTCATTGGAATATGAGCTTAAGCCCTGCGAAGTGTGGAGGGCAGCCAGGGAGAGGGAGGTGGTGGTGCAGAGAGCCTCACACTCCCCTGCTTCTACTCTTTCACCTGCTCCTAATAAACCTACGAAAGATAGCAGGTAGGAATTATGATAAACTTTTTCTGCTAATCTCATTTAAAACTTGTATGGTTCCCATTGTGCATGTTCCTGCATTTAAAGTAAGACATATATTGTTGACACAGATGAAGAAAAGGTTTTGGTTCAGGCTTAACTTCCTTAACTCAGGGACTCATTTGTTCCCATAAGATGAATGCAGCTTGGCCCACAATGCTCTTACTGACACATCTCAAGTCAATTCTATTGTGATTTCTGCTTCTTCCTTCTTATTTCAGCCCATAAAGTACTGGGAAGTGCACCTTGTTAAAATACTACACAAATTCAAGACGTATTGTTCAAAACACTTCAGTAAAGATGAAAAGATACCAAAACCCAGAAATGAAGCATTTTTTCAGCTGAGTTGCAAACGTTTGGCCATAGCTTCATAAGTGTTTTTTTCGTATTTCTTATACCAGCAGTTTCCACAGGTAAGGGCAGACACAAAAAATTGATATGGAAATATCACCTACATACAAAAAAAACCCCAACTTGTATGTGAAGGAAAATGAAGCCCAACAAGGACAGGTAACTACAGACTTGCACACAGGAGCTAAAGATCATCATGTACATTACATTGCTCAATCTTTTTACTTCCTATAATCACCACATTCCACAGGCACATCAAAGATAGATCCTCCAGATCAGGAAAAGAAGCTAGAGACCATTTTCCAGATTTAATGCCTCCCCAACTCATTTTGCCACCACACCAGGGTTAGTACATACCATGCTCACAGAGAATGAGATGCATTTGATCATCTTCCTGCGCCAGTGTGGGCCCTTCCAGGGCTCCCAGAGCACAGTGCCCCAGCTCTCTGCGGGTATTCCTGGCTGCCAAGGTATCTGAGGCTCAGGAGGAGCAGGCAGCCACACTTGGCCAGCTGGAGCTCATTCTGGGCCACACAGCAGTCACTGCCAGCAGGTGCATCACATGTGACACAACATTTCAGTGCACATGGGTGCTTGTTGGGACAGCTGATCTATAGCTATTGTTAACGTGATGTCAGGTCTCCCACTGCAAAGAGCAAATACACTCCAAGACAGATAATCTAGCTGCACAGATTTTTT